>CP053136.2:16600000-16751485 GCA_022674325.2 Grapholita molesta
GTATAATCATTCACCAACAGGTTTTTTTTTTCATTATACTACACACATGTATATTTTTTTTTTAATTTCTGAGCAGTAATTTACTGGGAACGTTAAATCAGATATCGCGAATTTGAAAGTAACGGTCTACTAATGTTTAACTCTAGTGTGTTGTATTACATTGCGGGCCGAATTATTTTGTATGATAAAAAAATGTATTGGACTAGGAACTGTAAGCTAAGAGTTATGTCAATATATTTCTTATATCCTATATTACGCACCGATAAGAGATTCGCCCGTATTAGATTTACACACTGTATATCTGCAACTATAAATTAACACCTTATACATACGCAATCCTTGGGTTGGTTACTCGAGCTGTGGCGTGGTAGTCCTGGGACAAAAATAAATAAATAAGGATCACATTCTCTTTGATCCTACCGGTCACCCACGGTCTACTGCTGGACATGCCTCACCCATAGATTGGCGGGCAGCGGTCTCTGAACACGGGAGCCGTAATCGCCACGCTCTGTAGGCGGCTTGGCGATCGTAATGCGTTCCATCGCTAAAGGAACGAGACAATACCCAAAACAAATTTAAATTAAATACGCGATATCGACGACTCATCGTGCCGGGTCTGGTCGTTTGGGGAGACTTCATGTATCTTCGTACTACCCGCACAATGGGTGTAATCCGCGCCTGAGTCAGCGCGCGCGGTTGTTTTAGGACAGCTGCGGACACTTCGCTAAGCCCACTTGTCTCGTCCGTGCAAGTTGCTGTAATATTAACTTATACAGCTGGATACTGGGGGATACTTAATACTTTGATAATGTTTTTGAAGTCCGTTTGTATTTGAGTCGAACTTCTTATCTTGAGTGAGACTAATTAATATAAAAATGGGACATTATTGTTGGACACGCAAATATTAGTTTCATCAAAAAGGTTCTGTAAATATATGTACGTATTAGAAATACGTTTATCCGATAATTTACAACAAATAGATTTCGTTGAAAATATATTTAAAAATGTATCTTCTGGTTCTTTACTAGGGAATTTTTAGAGCGATTATTTTAGGATTTTATAAAAAATACTACTTTGCCTGCCACCTTCATTTTAATTTTAAATATACATGAATTTATGCGTGCATGTTGTATTTAAATAAATAAATAAATAAATATTTCCGGACAATCTCCAGTCCCCAGTCCTACGGTAAGCTCAATAAAGCTTGTGTTGTAGGTACTAGACGACGATATATATAATAAATAGATACATATAAATACATAAATATATAGAAAACACCCATGACTCAGAAACAAATATCTGTGCTCATCACAAATAAATGCCCTGACTGGGAATCGAACCCAAGACCATCGGCTTCATAGGCAGGGTCACTACCCACTAGGCCAGAGCGGTCGTCAAATTTATTACAATGCATATTTTTACAACAATTAAGAATATGCATGTGTTTTAGAAATGGACATAAAATGTGTTATCTTTAATTCTAAAAACATATATTTATATTACTAGTTTAACAAAATTAAATTATAGTATTTTTCGACTTCCGTCGCTTGTATCCAAAATGTTCCACTCGGTGTCTACTGTCAACAATTGACGTTTGCATGGGTCAAAACAACAAATTTGACCTCATGGTAACACCTGATGGTAAGTGTCGATGAGGTCGAGGGTGTAGCAAAAAACAAAAAGCGTTGTGAATTAAATTTTTAGGTTAGGTTGGTGTTTATATCTTTGTGAATCGAAATTTAAAATATTATGAATATCTCTGAATGATCTTCACAACAGAATGCATGAATATTCTCTATTGTCGGTGTGGCGAAATAAGGCCCTGGTTGAATACAATGTTCTGAAGGCTCGGTCATCGCCGAGCGGCCGCGGACGAGGCAAGGTGAACCTATACGCCCTTTAATGAATTATTTACATAAGTAAAGGTGCGAACACACCGCTTCTTAACAAAATGGCGACACTACCGAATCGCAATGACAGTGATGCATCGTATCTGCGCCTTTCTAACCGTACGCTCCCGAAACCGCTGCTTAAAAATACGCAGACGCAATGTGCCGTGACGTGACCCATATGAAATATCATTGATGTAGCTTAATTTACGGTACGTTTGTGTATATTAAGCAGCGACTCGAGAAGTTTACGAAACGTCTCTGCCATTGCATACCGTCGGCGTCTTTTGAGCAACGGTCAAACTCAAATTCAAATGTCTATTTAGTAAGTAGGCCACAAGGGCACTTTTACCGGTGTGGGGGACATTAAATTCGGTACGTATCCGACGCGTCACTGCGTTTCTGTAGCGTCTGCGTATTTTAAGCTCCGGTGTGTTCGAACCTTAAAACCGCACAATACAATTTCAACTGCTAGCTTTTTATTTTACTTTCAAATCACAGTCTTATTCATATTTAATTTCAGTTCTATTTGAGAATTAAATAACGCTTTTATTTACGCGTCGAAATGAAAGAGGCTTCGACAAAAGCCCGCTTTGACAACGCGGCTGGCGCTAATTTGGCTAATTAACATAATTATTTGAATAAATAGTGGAATCTTTCAAATCCCACTTTAGGCACAGCTCGGCAGATATTCAAAACGCCTAATCTCAATGCGGATAATAGGATACACTTAAATATAAATAGGCAGTTATTCCGATTTATTTTTCATGAATAATGTTTAAGGAGGTAGTAATACTACGGAGTATTAGTACTACTTTATTTTAGTATGGTAAACTGAGGTTACTTTGATTCACGAGGTAATATTAGTCATTAACTATTTAACTATAAGTAATGTGCATTTAACAGTGTTTATTAGTTATGTTAACATATATGCATGAAACCTACATTACCATACTCTTAAGCTTACGTTAATAACCAACCATTTGAAGTTAAGAAATACATGATTATTGTTCATATTAAAGTAGTTTCTGTTATACATATTTTGTATTTTATTAAACCGTCTCTGACAATATATATTTTTTTCTTTATGACAAAGGTGGCAAACGAGCAGACGGATTGCCTGATGGTAAGCAATTACCGTCGCCCATAGGCACCCGTAACACCAGGGGAGTCACAAGCGCGTTGCCGACCTTTAAGGGAGGTTGGAGCTCTGGGAACCTTACTCACCATCAGGAAGACAACACTACATACCTGAAAGGTGGCAGTGCTATTATGGCTGTGGTCTTCTGTAAGGAGGAGGTACTTCCCCAGTTGGGCTGCCCCAGATTCAAGCGTGATGGTCATCGCTGTGCCCTACCTCTCATTGTTGGACGTAGTTTAAGGACATACCCGGGTCCAAAATAATATATGTAATATATGTTTTCTTGTGAAACTAGGCATAATTATGTACTTTTTATGATAAAGATGGCAAACGAACAGAGGGATCGACTGATGGTAAGCAATTACCTTCGCCCATGGGCACCCGTAACCAGGGGAGCCTTTAAGATTTGATTAATTATTGTTAAAAAAATAAGTCATGCTCAGTTACTTTCCGCTAATAATCTTAGCTAGCCTAATAAGGTCGGGTTGCTATAATTTGTCACAATATCTGTCTTGCTTCAACAAGTTAGTGAGTGCGAAAGAGACGGATAGCACTATAAAATGTCAACCATGCTATCCGTTGTCAGAGGTGTAGGGTTAGAACCAGTGGTAGAATTTTATTGTCGTAATGTCATAAATTTGAAAAT
Organism: Grapholita molesta; assembly: GCA_022674325.2. Classification (NCBI taxonomy): domain Eukaryota; kingdom Metazoa; phylum Arthropoda; class Insecta; order Lepidoptera; family Tortricidae; genus Grapholita; species Grapholita molesta. The sequence goes on from CP053136.2 coordinate 16,603,677, forward strand.
AATAGTACATTTCGATACTAGTGAAAAAAAATTTTTTTCCCACGAGGATGAAAGTTGGAGCCCGAGTGAAACGAGGGTGACAATCACCCGAGTCTTAAAGAAGTTTTTACACGTGTATCGAACCTAATTTTTCATAACAAGTGCCTTAAAAAGTGAAATTTACGCACACAAAGCGTGCGCAAAGTGTACTTATTACACACTAGTTAAGAAAAGGTGTGTTATCCATTTTGTCTTTTAACCTGTGTGTTGATTACCATTCTCGAACGTAAACTACAATGTGAAGTATAACTATTCTGTCGAGGCATGGCTGCAAAGAGCTGACAAAGGCAAGATTAGCACGTTGATTGGGCCGGTGATGCATATTCACGGACAATCCACGCGACAGCTTTGTTCGGCTCGGAGGGCTATCAGACGTGGGAGGGTAAGGTACATTCACGATATACGTTACCCATATATAGGTTTAACTGATTTTATCGACTATCGCGCAATCCGCCACTTTCGCACTCACATACTTGTTGAAGCAAGACAAATTATAAAGGATTAAGAAGCAGTGTGTTTTATATGAAAACTTAATATTTTAGTGTAGTATTGACATAATTTCTGATGACATATTATTAAACTGGTGATTGTATACAAATTTATAATAAGCCACTTTATTGTAGATCCGAATTTTTAGCGATATTTGTTTTCTTTATTTAATAGGTACAGTCAGCAGCAGAAGTAGCTAAGCATTTAAGGTGTTCAAAATGAGGTCAACACATCTCTATTGTCAAGAGAATAAGAGCGCGTGTAGGTTATTTTGAACACTTCAAACGCTTAGCCACTTTTGCTGCTGACTGTACGTACTTTGAGTTTACTGCTTGATGTTCTCTTGTTGTGTATATATTTTAAAGTTTGAAATGGCAGAAAATTGTGTAACTGCATTTAGATAGAGATAGTTTTTAGAGGTAGAAGAAAAAAGGCTGCCAAGGCTGTACTTTGCGTATACCTGTTACTAACATTATACTTCAATTTATAACGGCTCACATATAATGTAATTCATATTATCGAATTTTATTTTGAAAAAGAAGGTCTAATACTCGTAAAACCACAAATTGGAAATTAATTGCAATAAAATAAATTGCTTTTAACTCTTTTCTGGACGTAGTTTAAGGATATAACCGAGTCCGGACTCGCACCATTAGTGATGATTATGAGTTGCTTTATGTAGCACAGAAAATGATACAGGGTGAAACTTAAATCGAGGACAGAAGTATGCTTCACTAACTCCATAAACAAGTTGTAACTGAGCCCCACGACAGTCACTGAAAACAGGCAAACATTTTTTATTTTATTTTTACTTATTTTACTTTAGGTCATAATATCACGATTTTATAACAGTCTATTGAGCTATTTCAATTATAATTTAAAATTTCTGAATATTCTTTTTAAATAGGAACTGTTATAACAAAAAAAAACTTTATCTCAGTTAGAAATGATACTTTATTTATGTTATACCTTAACATCTTATAAAGCCTGTTTAACATCATAATATCACCTTTGAAACTAAGATGAGTGTCAAAAATAACAAAAAATATAGTCTTAACCTTTTACTGCATGACATAAAAGAATAGATTTAATTTGGACTTTAACTCGCGTACAATAAATTTGAAAATCATAACGGACAAACTTCGTATGCATTAAAGGATTAAATGTTTTTATGAGAGCCAGTCCATTTAATTTCTACTTGTTTACAGAGTTATAAAACAAACTTCTGATCACGGTATAAGTTTTATCCTGTATAAATCTGTAAAAACAACCCTTAAAGTTTCCTTCAATAATACACTCCTGAAAAGGGTCTAAGTTAACTCGTAAATTATGTTTAACGTTCATTTGCGTTAAAAATAAAACAGAATAAACAAGTGAAGTCGCGACCAGTCTTGTTTTTCTCGTCTAAATACATTTCCCTCCGCTCGTAAATTCCAAGCCAGCGAGGGTTTAAGGACGACATTATTACATCCCGCGTTATTTCTTGAGCCTATTCATGGCGGCCGTGATGTATGCAAGTGTGAAGTGTGGGAACTCCGTCGTCATCTGAAAGGGAAAAATAAGAAACTCAAGAAATTCTGTAGCGGATATTATGGTGGCTGTGGAAAATAGTTATTTAATAGCAGATTACGTTACAGGAAATATAGACTTAACTAATCCACTACATTTGTATGGATCGCAGGCCCATAAGTATATTTAATTTATTTTAATTACAAATACATTTTTAATTATATTAGTACTAACAATTTAAATAGATGACATACCTACACTTATGAAAGAGTGACGAAGACCTCCAGACCACTGTGTGTACGGGTGGCCCAATTAGCTAAGGCGTCAGCCGCGACAGCTGGAGGTGCGGGTTCGGTGCGGGTACCTACTTTAATTTATAATTGTGTTACTTAAAAACCAAAGCCAATCAAAATATTGAAAAAAAAAATGTTTTGATTTGTTTTTAGTTGTATAGTAGTTGCACCTTCTGCCCGCGACTTCTTTTTATTTATTTATACAACGACGGTGGCAAACAAGCATATGGCCCGCCTGATGGTAAGCAGTTACTGTAGCCTATGGACGGTTGCAACTCCAGAGGATTCACTTGCACGTTTGCCTACCCTTTAAGAACTTTGTTTTAAAAAGCTTAGTTGGAATAAAGATTTCTTTTTTTTTATCGGTTTAACCGTTATTAAAAAACCCCTGCAGCGCGCGTAGCCCGACATCCTCATGTCCGGTTTAAATTTTTAGTTAAAAAAAAAACTAACTGCACCTACTACAGGCAGACGGAGTAGTTGTTGGGTTAACAACACTCAACTATCGAACAAATTGTTTACATGAAGACACAGTTGTGACGTCACGCCATCGCAAGTAAGAAAGTAGCGATTGTAGCGGAGTGACGTTTGTTTTTTTATGACAGAGGCGGCAAACGAGCAGACGGATTGCCTGATGGTAAGCAGTTACCGTCGTCCATGGGCACTCGCAACACCAAGGAGTCACAAGCGCGTTGCCGACCTATAAGTGGGTTGGAGCTCTGCTGTGAACGCACTTCTAATAATTGTACTATCTGTAACTGTCACTGTGACAGCTCTCTCTAAATCCCTGCCATGCCTAAGCAAGCGGACATATATTGCATCTCTGAAGAAGTGTAATATAATTATGAAGATTAAAATAAGCATCAAAACAAAAATAGATAGTGTTTTAATCAAGAATAAATGGCGCAGTCGGTAGGATTTGCGTCCTGAATTATTTTATAAGGAAAAAAAATAAATTAGCTAAGAGTGTTTTTCGTGGATCGGTTTAAACCACTAATGCCTAGTTCACTGGCATATTAAAGTGCTTGAGTAGAAAAATCAAATAATTCGACTACTAACTTTATAAAGCGACTTTAAACTCTTGAGCTCAAACAAACTAGAATCTTTTCCATGTAAATAGCGAAGTAACAGGATTCCTCTAGAGTTAGAGCGCTCGCTGCTTCAATAACGAATGCTAACTAGGTGAGGACGAGTTCTTCACAAACACGTGGAAAGGAGGAATCTCCGGGATTTGTGAAAATGATACGCTTTTGTTCATTATCATCATCATATATGTGTGACGACCGGTCTGGCTTAGTGGGTAGTGACCTTGCCTCTGAAGCCGATGGTCCTGGGTTCGATTCCCAGTCGGGGCATTTATTTGTGTGATGAGCACAGATATTTGTTCCTGAGTCATGGGTGTTTTCTATGTATTTAAGTATTTATATGTATCTATCTATTATATATATCGTCGTCTAGTACCTACAACACAAGCCTTACTGAGCTTACCTTAGGACTAGGTCGATTTGTGTAAGATTAACGAAATATTTATTTATTTATTTATTTATATCTCCCCAAGGACTGCTGGACTGGTCTTCGGGTCTTGTTGGTACGTTTTTGTTACTATAACAATTTTTTTTATTATTTTCAAGTTAAATTGATATAGTGTTTGTTAGCGTTTTGAATATTTAATGTATATTCCATGTTAAATTAATAAAGACGAGACGCTTGGACCGTGGGGACCAGGGGCACACAAAATTTATAAGAGCTTTCTAAGCTTCTTGTCGATGTGACGGGTGACCAAAAGTTTGGGTTATACTTTGCCCAGCGGATCAGTATTGCCGTCCAGAGACAATGCTGCTAGCCTTCTGGGCATCCTACCAAGTGGCACTGATTTGGAGCCCATTTTTATTTGTAAATATATGTTCTAATATTTTATTATATTTAAAAATAGCAGTTTATTTTATGTTCAGCTAATTTTAAAATTTACATTTAATATTGTACCTATATACAGGCTGATTAATCCAAATGGGTCAGTGGGGGGAAGTCAGAAACTATGAGAGATAGTGAAATTCGTTCTTAGGAACCATGGCTGCGATTTCAGATTTCATAATAATGGCATTCAAACGTTTTTTTTAAATTTCTCATACATAACCGGGAATCGAACCTGTCAATAGTATTTATAGGGTTGATGATGATGATGAAAAATGTATTCATGATTCATGAATTTACGTTTCGTATCATCAACAATAACAACAATAGTAGTTTATGTATCTGTGCATAATGAAGGGCATTACAAGAAGAGTGTGGGTTTATGAAACGAGCCGAAGGCGAGTTTCATAATAATATCACACGATTGTTGTAATGCCTAATTATGTATAGTTACATACACTACTTTATCTACACACATGTCATTAAGTGTTTTAAGATTGGTTCAGAAACCGTAGGGAAATGACTTATTACTAGGGTTACTTGTAAACATTAAAAAGTCAGAACAAAACAAATGACAACTTGGAACGGCGGCGTTGCGTATTTCGTATTTCAGTAATTTTTTTTTTAAACCATAGACAAGCGAATGAACTCCCTATTCTACTGTCACTCGAATTCAAATGTCGTTCGATTTATATTAAAAAAACATAACGAATTGGCGTTTCGTATCAATGGCTGTTTTAATATCTATAGATACTAGATTAGACACCCCACTTGAATTTGACAGCTGTTCCAAATTTAAATTCATAACCTACTGATTTCAGTAGGTAATGTTAACATTACCTACTGAAATATTTCTGATGTTTGGTAATGCTGGTCATTGCCTACTGTTTCTGGACGTATTTTAGAGCACTTATGACATGTACGTAGATAAAAAATCTTTCAGATTTACACCTAACATTGTTTACAAGACTTCGACCAGGTTCGATTGAGGTTCAGTATGTCCATGTCCTTATGCTCCAGGTTCGGTATGTATGTGAGATTTAAAAATAAGTGTGAATGCCATTATTATGAAATCTGAAATCGAAGCCATGGTTCCTAAAAACAGATTTCGCTATCTCTCATAGTTTCTGATTTCCCCCTACTGACCCGTTTGGATTGATCACCCGGTATATTATTATTTATTTTGGACCCGGGTATGTCCTTAAACTACGTCCGACAATGAGAGGTAGGGCACAGCGAAGTACCATCACGCTCGAGTCTGGAGAAGCCCAACTGGGGAAGTACCTCCTCCTTACGGAAGACCACAGCCATAATAGCACTGCTACCTTTCAGGTATGTAGTGTTGTGTTCCTGATGGTGAGTAAGGTTCCCAGAGCTCCAACCCCCCTTAAAGGTCGGCAACGCGCTTGTGCTCCCCTGGTGTTGCGGGTGCCCATGGGCGACGGTAATTGCTTACCATCAGGCAATCCGTCTGCTCGTTTGCCACCTTATGTCATAAAAAGAAAAAAGGTATATCATTACCTATATGAGTGTTGTGTGGTGTGTTTTAAATTCAACTTAATGAATAAAGTTCGACCCTTAAAGAAGAAACAATTATATTCCCGGATAAAAGGAATCACCTCGGGAACGTGCCGCCATTTCTAATTGAAAGTCCGCATCGCTTCAACAGATGTAAAGAAACGAGCAGCTCTGTTCATTTGTTTTTAATTAAGCAGCCGCCACCGGGACCGCCACCGGGACCGCCACTGCTCGCTCCAGCGAGTACATTACTGTGGCAAGGGAAAATAAAACCGACAGCGTGGGAGAGTCGAGTCTCAGATGAGCTACAAAATAAATGTTACTTATACTTTTATTAAACTGGTATATTTTTGTATTTAAACTTTCGTGAGACATATTATATAAATTAAAGATTAACACGGTTCTACTCACGTTTATTTAGTCACTCGCGCGACATGTTTGAGTGCGCGACGGGCCGGCGACGCGATCGGCGAACCGAACGGACACTCAGCACTCTTAGTGACTAAATCAACGTGAGTAGAACTGTGTTAATCTTTAATGAGTATATTTTCTTGGACTACGCATAATTATATTCCTCCTTTAAGATTTGATGTATTAGTATTTTGAAAAAATACCTCGCTGAGTTATTGCCGGTAATAATTTTCTCAGATCAAAAGAATGGGGAACTGGCATTAGACTCAGGCACTTACATACATACATTTCAGCCGTATGCAGTCCACTGCTGGACATAGGCCTCCCAAAAATATGACTTATATTATCTTGGGGGGGCAATTGCCATAGTCGCCACGCTTGGCAGGCGAGTTGGCGACCGCTGTAGCTCTAGATTGGGTTTCGACGGATGCTGCTGCCCGTCCGTAGGATTTTTCCCCTTGTCGCGTGTAACGACACCCGTGGGAGGAGATGTGGTGGTGCTATTCTAGTCAGCCGTTGTCACACGGCTCAGGCACACTCACTCTATTTTAACATATTGCTAGTTAATTACATTTTGCGGCACTTTGATGCTCTGAGAGTGAACAACGCCCATCGCTCTCGTGACGGCTGTTCAAAGCGCCGTCAGTGCGACGGTAGAGCAACACCCTTACTATGAGTTGTGACTTTGAGGTTTTCGATAACGAGTATCGAGTTTACTATCTGTGCATCTCGTGCCTACTAAAACAGTACAAGCGAGATGCACAGATAGTAAACTCGATACTCGTTATCGAAAACCTCAATGTCACAACTCACGGTAAGGGTATAAGTCCAAACCAAATCTCCGGTGTGGCTTTGTAGGGAAACCGCAGGTACGAAATTTCCAAACCTACTTAATTTAACTTAAGTACGTCGATTTTAGGCACGTTTATAAATATCATTAAATGGGGTGAGTGGGCATTCGAGGGCAGCTGGATTATGAATGGCAGAGGGGATCACAGAGGGGCGAAGAAGTTTTTAAAGGCTACACTGCTACCTAAATAATATGTATTCTTATTACAGCAGGCATTCACAAACGAACATACAAACACAAACTCTCTCTCACACACACACACACAAACTCACACGTACAAACACACACACACACACACAACACACACACAACACACACACACACACACACACACACACACACACACACACACACACACACACACACACACACACACACACACACACACACACACACACACACACACACACACACACACACACACACACACACAGAGAGAGAGAGAGACTGTTAGTTCTTAACAAACCGAATTCTGTACATTAGTATCTAAGAGCAAACAACTCAGTCCCCAAGGTCCCAAAAGATTTGTATACTTGTTAAAGAACAAGAACAAGATTTTTAATTTTTTTTTTTAATTACAAACAGAGCTAAAGTAGAACATTTTTTTATCGAGGTTTTAATGTCAGTTTTGACATCAAAGTGTCACAACTCACCCCATTTTCCGGTACGTGGGTTAATACTTAGTTTTTGACACTTTCCTTGTTGTAAAGGTAGAACCCCCTATGATATCATTACTAACAAGATGGCGTCCGCACGGGGCCGGCGCAGTTTACTCAGCGCACGTCACATTTACATTTAAATTATCTCGTTATATGCTCTTTGCTGTATATTCAATCTTTCCACGCCTCGCAGAATCCTTCACGTGCTCGTTTGAGTACTAAATGGGTCATACTGAGACTGTGTCAATAGAAAGTATCTTCGTTCTAATGGTTAAATAATTTATGTATGCACTGGTAATTTGTTCTACATTATGCTTATTTAATTTATTTATTCAGATACCTGAAGCTACCACTTATGTTATACGAGTATATCAGTAGGCTTTTCACGAATATCATAGTTCGATAATTTAGTGCATATTTCTCTGTTACTCCAACCAAGGCGTAATTAAAAATACAAGAGACAATCGTTCGAAATGTTTTGATCTTCGAGTTTCGACAGGCCTTCTACAGTTTTGAATCCGAAGTGTATGCTAAGAACCGGTGTAGTTAATATTTTTCTCTTTAACTTTTTAAATATTCGACGTGTAAAAGTGCTCTTGTGACCTAATTACTGAACAAACGCTTGAGTTTGGGGCAGTAGATATTTTCGTGATCATTATAAAGAGCAATGGAGGCCTATTTCCAGCAGTAGACGTCTTTCGGTTGACATGATGATGATGATGATAAAGAGCAATTATTTACAGCAGTAGGTATTTTTTTTCTTAGGCAAGCCGGCGCTAATATGGCTTTGCCTTTTCTTCATGAGGCCAAACTGTTTCACTGAGGAAAAGTTAAGTAAGAGTCTTAAAATGGCGTAGGATTCTTGAGAATATACTTTTTGTTTTTTTTTTCTTTAACGTGTTTAGTGTGTAATATCGATATCGATTTGCACATAGTGTAGAGTATCCTTTAAGGATATCCACCGACTACATACATACCAATAAAGTTTTATATTATTTAGTTATTCTGTCCACGATGACGCAAGGTCCACTTCGATTCCTTTTAGAGACGCCATCCATTTGTTTACGTCTGTAACTGTAGCTTTAGTAGTGAGCTGTTTATTCGGGTTCGTAAGCAAACATTTGATAATAAACAAGGATATATATTCGAGACGACGTCGGAGTGAGTATTTTTTTGGGAAGGCACCTCTGCAAGTTATACATATATTATACTGCTATTGAAATAATAATATTTCTTGGTATGTATCCTGCAGGTGCGAGTTCGGGTGTCATCCCAGGAAGTTGATTTTTCCTTTATTTCTAAGCATGTTTCTCTTTGGTACTGAACATCAGCTGCGGTAAGATCTGGTATCATTTTCTGTTCAAATACACAAACACAAATACACATTACAATTCACTTATGAAAGGCAAAAAAAACCTGTAGACCTGCTATGGTGATATGGTGTATTACACCTCTAACCCGCGAAGATTATTACCGGCAAGAAACTCAGCGGGACTTATTTTTTCAAAACAGTTACACATTAAATCTAAAATTACATAATTATGGGTAGTCCCACAAGAAAACATATCAAACAGTTTAATAAAATACAAAATGTAACTAAAATTTTAAAATAATCATGTATAAACAATGTGACTATACGAAATAGACATGCTTTGATAATGCTTTCTCACCTGAACTACATGTCATTTAAATAATCTGGTAGAACATACACTTAGTGCATTGACGATCAATCATATTTTTAATTACACGGTAGATGCTAACAACATTCCACAGGAGGTAAGTCTATCAGCCGCAGCTCGCGCATAAGTCACCGCCGATAGGTTTAGTGCCAGCATCTGCAGTTTACGAGCTATTTTCAGACAACTCACGCGAACTAAGGTTTTGTCATAAAGCTAAAGATTTAGTACAAAGTAAGTTTGTGACTCAAACGTAACACATGCGGGTAATGGGAGCGTCACTCGCCTGTGTTTGTACGTCTCATATGATAGCATCAACAATTGAACACTCTACAGATGTAGATATTTAAATCGAAAGAAAAAATAGAAAAATTTGACTCGCACTGGGACTCGAATCCACAACCACTGGATACCTTACGCCATATCCTCCTCTAAGGCCCACGGGCCTATCAATAATTATGATTAAAATTTGAATTTTGTATAATTGGAACAGAATTTCATTTGTTTCCTTCGATTTTGACACAAAAGAGATTCTACTTTATTTCCTACACTCTATAGAACAAATTCGAGTAGGATAGTATTTGTATGGTGGGCCGTAGGAGGATATAATGTGATGACACTCCTCTCGTGTCTACGCCACACGTTAAAAACATTGATGACTCGCCTGTCGTGCCATCCGCACTGAATCGGTTAAAATAACAAAACATTGAAACGTGGCACTTTTTAACAAGTAACATGTGATACATATTGGGGGTCGTGATTGCGGCCTCTATTCTCGTCCTCGTGGGAACCACGACGTGTTCACATCGGGAGGAATCTCGGCAGCTGATAGAATAATCTGCAGTGCAGGGAACATAGTCAGAGCAAGTAGCATGTTTCTACGTGCGAGCAATCTATTTGCGAAGAGTCAGGACGGGGACTCCTAGAGACTAGCAGACAGAATATTAATAGCATTGGACGAAAAAAACAAGATTTCTGCATGTTAAAACTGAAACTAGATATCAGCCGACGTTCGAAGGTGCTGTGACTTCGAACCACGGACAACATATCTTGCTGTGCGAGTTTCTTCAACTACCTGGTCTTCATAAATCACATTAGTTTTAATTAGGTGTAAAAGTTTAAATCACAATAGAATTGGGTTGTCAGTATCACAGAGTAAAGGAAAAAAGTAGCGCCTCTCTGTTCTCTTATTTGCTTTACCCGAATAAGGTAGGATTCGTGTCATGTTCCAACAAGTATTTTAGTGCGTAAATGATCAAGAGGCGATATCACGCGTGACGCGCATTTTATCATTTATCACAGCATCTGTCACGCTCCAACAAGTATGTGAGTGCAAAAGTGACAGATAGTGCGATAACAAAATTGCAACCACGCTATCCGTTATGGACGTTGTTGTTATACTTTAAAGGTAAACCAAAATGTATGTATTTTAAAATACGAAAAAGTTGGTTGCAAAGGTTTTTATTTTCCCACGTATGCCACAACGTGAATATCACTAACCTTCAGAGCCCTGAGTGTAAGTTTTTAAGGTAACTTTACGTCACGAACGTTTTTGCGTTTCCCATATAAATAACATTATCACTAACGCGTTCGTAAACTAAACGAAAAATGAAACTTACAGAGAGCCTGAGAGCCTCAGCACCCTACTCACTGACTCTTGTACAACTGTCGAATCCAAAGACAGATCCGATGTTATTCTCGTAAATGAGCCTACGAAGATGGACTACTGGCGAGCACTCGCGCTGCTCGGCGGCCTGGCTGGCGCGGTGCCCGCACACGGTTTTATTGCCATATTTTTCTCGTGCCATTATCTGCTTTCGTCGCATTATGTGGGAGGCTGCGGGATATAGAAAGCCTATTCAGAAAAGTCAGATGGCACCCGCTCCGGAGCGCAATAAGTCCTATAGCGATTGGAAAACCAATTTATTTGTATGGCCGCGCAACAAATTCAAATTGGTTTTTCCAAGTGGCTTTTGCGTTTCGATGGATGTATGCATTCCTCCTTCCTTTGTTAAAACACTGTATAATTAAATACAGACGTTTCAAGATGGATGCTTACAATTTATTTAAAAATGATCTGACCTCGCCGCTAGGGTCAGAGATCCATTACGGTCTGTTATAGTTAAATTCTTGTTTAATTGATTTAAATTTTTTCTTTCTTGCCATATTGGACCCGGGTTTTTCCCAAAACTGCCACTGGAAACCTTTTAAAGGATAGGCATAAGAGAATAGAATAGAATAGAATAGAATAGAATCATTTATTTGCAGAAAAAGGGTTAATAACAGGTCTTAAAATTAGATTAGTAATTGAGCCACCTTAATCAGCTATCTCAAGACAGCATGCAAATTTTACAATAGGTACTTTTAACTAGTCAACTCTGCTACAATTTTACATAAGAAAAAAATAATAATTAAGGAACATTGATTACAAATAAGTCAGTAGGTATAATTGTAAAACACATTACTATGTCAAGACAAGTCAAAATATACAAACTAACAAGAAAACTAAACTTACAATATACAATAATAAAATATTCATCAAGTCATCAGTCTCATCATGTTTTTATAATTAAAAAATTCTTTAATGCTGTAAAAGCAATGATCAAGTAGCCAAATTCTAAGGGATTGACTAAATTCTTTGCCTTCAAGATCCCTTATTTCTGCTGGCAGATTATTATAAACGAAAATATACATATAAAAAGCATTTTGTTTAAAAATTTCAGTCCTACAGCGTGGTTGGACTAATATATCTTTGTACTGCTCCCTCAAATTACCAACGTATACTTCAGACTTCTTCTTAAAATAGATTGGAAATTTCTTGACAAACAAACAAATTTTTAAAATATACATGCAAGCTAATGGGAGAATGTTAAGTTCTTTAAAGATAGGCTTACAATTGCATCTTATACGCGCATTTACAATTGCACGTATAAGTCTTTTTTGTATTTTGAATGCTCTTTTAATGTCCACAGAGTTACCCCATAGTATAAGGCCATAATTAAGAATAGATGACACATGGCCATGGTAGGCCATAAGTGCTGCTTTATGAGATACACACTGCCTCAACTTTTTTTAATGCAAAAACAAAACGGTCAAGTCTACTACAAATATAGTCAATGTGATTTTTCCAGTTAAGAAAAGAATCCATATAAATGCCCAGAAATTTTACTGATTTTGTTTCCTGCAGTGCTATACTGTTTATTCTAATATTAAGTTGAGGAGGGATTGATCTTGAGGAATGGAATTGCATATATTGAGTTTTAGAAAAAATAAGCAAAAGATTATTATTATTTACCCAATTATTCATGTCAGTTAACGCCTCTCCAATAACAGATTCGTATGTACTTATATTAACATTGTTACCTTTAATTATAATTGTTGTGTCATCTGCAAAAAGTACAGATTTTGGCTTGATGGCTTTAGGAAGGTCATTGATGAACAACAGGAACAACAACGGCCCTAAGTTACTACCTTGAGGTACTCCTGAGGTCACAGAACGAAGTGACGATCGATAAACTATTTTGTGAATTTGGTTATCCACCTCTTCAAGCCTTGTGATCTCAGTACATTGCTTCCTATTAGATAAGTAAGATTTTAGCCAATCATGCGCTATGCCTCTAATGCCGCATGCGTTGAGCTTTTCTAATAGCTTTAAATGATCTACAAGGTCAAATGCTTTGGACATGTCAAGGAATATTGACACAACTGGAGACTTGTTATTGATAGTCTCAGTAACGTATTTAATAAAGTCAAAACAAGCTAACTCTGTATTATGACCCTCACGAAATCCATATTGATCTGGGTGTAGGATGTTATATTTTGATAAAAAGTTACTTAGTCTAGTATAGTAGGCCTTTTCAATTATTTTTGAAATGATTGGTACTATAGTTATTGGCCTATAATTGCTTGGGTCATCACGCTCACCTTTTTTAAACAAAGGTTTAACTATGGACATTTTTAACTGCTCAGGGAAATGGCCTTGACTAAATGATAAATTTATTATATGAGCAAGAGGGTGACATAGAAGCACTCCTATTTCCTTTATTATTCTAGTTGAAATACCATCCATCCCACAGGTATTGCTATTTTTTAGAGATGTAATAAGTTTGTGCACTTCAATATCACTGACAGGCATAAGGAACATAGTGAATTGATGATGCTCAAAAGGTGTCACTGCCCCAATTCTCTTGTTTATCTTAACATTACTTGCTTCTATATAATGGCTATTTAATATATTACATATGTCAATTGGGTCAGTATAGGTTTGGTCCTTAATTTTTAAATTATTTATATTAGTTGTACGATCTAAATTACTAGTCTGATAATTAATAACATTCCAGGTCGCCTTACACTTATTTTTGTTAGTAGATATATATTTACTATTGCTAATTTGCTGCGATTTATTTATACATTTCCTAAGTAAAGAGCTATATTTTTTCAGGAATATTTTGTCAGTGATAGATTTACTTTTACTATTTCTGAACTGATACATCAAGTGACGTTTCATCTGACATGATGTACGTATGCCTCTTGACAGCCAGTTAACATTTTTTTGTTGGTTATTAATTTTGAATTTAATTAGAGGGAAACATAAGTCAAAGAAGAGACATATTAAGCCATAAAAGTGGTTGAACGCGTCTTGGGCATCATGGGAGTTAAGCACTTCGTAAAAAGATAGGGACTTAATGCAGTCACAAAACTTCCGCACGTTATCCCTACTATAATCTCTTCTAAACTCAAACCAGGCCACATAGGATTTAACCTTGTTAATGTTTAAAATAACAGACTGTGCCATTTCATGATCAGACAAATTGAGTCTGTGGGTGTCAGATTTAACTTGGTGAATATTACTGGCTATTTGGTCAATACAGGTATTAATTCTAGTCGGTGATTTTATGTGCAACTTAAAATTATGAGTTCTAAGTAGACTAACTAACTCCTTTGTGACTGAGTTGTCTATAATGTATCTAAGTTCCAGTCCCCACATACCACAATCCGTCTCTTAGGGAACTTGAAAGCTAAATATTGCAGCAAACTCTCTAATTTGTGGAGAAAGACATTGATATGAGATTGCACTTGCTTTGGTATTCTATAAATTGTAATAACCAGTAGATTAATGCTTACAATTTCAACACCACAACACTCAAAATAGCAGTCAATCGATAACTTATCTATAAACTCAATTGACTTTGCCTCCAATGTCTTTCTAACCATTATTGCAGTCCCACCTCTGCTATTCCCTCTACAGTAAGATGAAGCTAATTTAAAATGATTAAGTTTTACATTTTGTTCTGAACCTTTTTTAACAAAAGTTTCACTGAAACAGATAACATCAACGTTTTGATGCTTATATTGGAATTCATTCAGTGTTATTTCTAGTATATTTAGCTTGTTCAATAAACCACATATGTTTTGGTGCAAAATCATAAATTTAGTAAGAGGGTTTATATTAACATTATTACTAGTAGTCTTTATGAAAAAAATCATCAGGTGTTGAATGGAGTAAGGGGTCAGAATTACTATTATTTTTGTTTGGCGTCAAAACACAATTATTTCTTTGAATAAATGTCAACATTTCACACAAGTCATAGAATATTCTTCTCATTCCTTTGTTATTAATGCGTCCAGAGTGTTTCAAAAACATATCAGAGTCATAAGATAAATTACAATTACAATCAAAAAAATATGCATAGTTATGGTTATTTATGTCAGTGAACAATAAATTATTAAAAACTTCAATTCTATGATTTGTTATACTATAATAATTATTACATCTATAAGTCAGGGCACATACAATTATAGAAGAGAACCGCGGCAATTAAGGTAAAACGCGCTCTTCTACAAAATGCGGCAAATGCTGGTAAACGCTAGAGATATACGGTTGTGTGGTGCTCTGTCCAGCAGTTTATACTTCCATACCATTACTGTAGTTTAGTTTACTAACTGTATCTACATAGTAGAACATTGCCGTGATAAAGATTTTAAAAACCACACAGTTTAAAGTTACTTTTTTCTTCTTGAAATATTACAGGACATTCTTACACAAATTGACTGAGTTTCTTTTGCATAACTTTCTTTTCTTGTTGCCAACCCTCTTGTAAGCCTCTGCAATCAAAGCGGAGCCAGGCCAGCGTCTTCTCTTTGTCCTTTCATGTTATTGAATGCTTAAAGAACTTGTCTAAATATAACTGAAAATGCCACGACCAGTTTTTTACCAAATATTAACGAGCTGCAGTCATAATGCAGGTCATATTTTCTCATTTAGACATTTTTTACTGCATTTTTAATGCGCTGCACAATTTCTTAACTGCATTTAAAGTTTTCTTTTTAAACCCACGAATACTACCTGTAAGTTTTAGGAGTGTCTTTATGTGTGTGGGTCTGAAGTACTTATTTAAGAGATTCTTTTAATGAAAACTTTTGTTTGTACGTAATGATTCTATGTTAATATATATATTTATCATTTTCATGAGATTCATAAATTAGTAAGCAGATATATCAGCTTATTTTTTTCTTAAGTGTTGACGCCTGCATGATTCTTACATATATATCAGAGTTTTCGGAAAACATAGTGACCGAATTGGCGTAAATTGTTAAGACAAATTGCTGACAGTTTTTTACTACAGTTAAGCATTAAACAGTAAACACAATTTTTTGGTCATTTCAAAAACTAATGATATTACAATGTAAACAATTCCTTCGTCTGTATTCCAGGAAAGATATAATTTGGGTATTTTCAAGGCAAGAGTGAATAGGCTGCTACTGAACAACTTACACTACAGCTTCGACCTCGTCGACACTTAGCATCAGGTGTGGCTGAAGTCAAACGCTGGTCAGTCTGGTAAAAGTTAAAATAAGGCAAAAAAATCCTAATAGGATTCCATGCTTAATTGATGTCAGGAAACTGACAACGGATTAAATTACCTTCATAAATCACGCCAAATTATGTGCAATATTTTGTCAAAACTCGGATACGTTAGTGGAGGGAGGGGTATATTTTAGTCAAACAACGACTTCAAAGTGTGTTTTCTGTTCCTTACATTTCTCACAAGTCACATTGAAGCGAAGCTTTGTTAGAACAAGCGTTTTGTTCGTCATGCGGCACATTCAGATTCTTAACATTTGTATAAAACAGTAACACGCGTTTTCCAAAATGAATATTCCATTTTAACTCATTTAATTTTCACACATTTAATTTTCACGAGTTTTACGATAGCGCTATGTTTAGAATCTAATAAATAGAAGTCAGCGAGTAGACGGTTTGCTGCTAGGTCATTTTAAATTGTAACATTCTAAGATCCAGACGGTTCTGTCTGGCATTTAGCATTCAAGTCTAAATAAGTAGTCACAAAGATAGCACGATCCAGACATTTCAGCTATATTGTCTTTAAGCGAAAAGGTCAATTAGGTAGAAACCCTTTTAAATGTCGAAAAAATAAGTGTGTATTTTTTTGGAGAAGGGGAAAACTGTCTGTCTGTATGCTCAGCAATAGGTAAACAGTCTGAAATTATGTCGATAATACCGGTTGTTATAAAAAAACGTGATACAAGATTATCAAGCCGGTATCTGGTCATGATTTCGAACAATTTTTACTATGCCGTGCCGTGCTACGTAAACTGATTACCCCGAAATATTACAAAACGTTATAAACACTGTATTTCTTAATCCGAACGTGCTTCGTTTTTCCTTAAGTGTCTTTTGTTATGTTAAGTAAGTACGCCGCGCCGCGTATTCTCAGCACTTTTCACGGTTCGTCCGAAATGTAGGAACACTTTGAATTCTTATTTAACTTCAGTTTGTAGTATATTGTAAATAATGTTTATCTACCTACTCCCGTACTTTTATTTGTCATTTACAGGATTGTCCACACATATGCACCGACGAGAGATTCCGAGAATTGTCAATTTTCTCATAAAAAAAATCTTGGTATTGCATTTCACATAATTTAATATGAGCCCATAACCTTGCCTTAATACTTTAGACAATGTTTTCAATGACAAGTTGCTTTAAATTATCTTGGAATTTTAAGAAAATTCTGGAACTTGTACAATTAATTGTACATTGCCAAATGGAGGTACGACAAGAGGAAACTTTGATTACTTATGCAGTAAAGTATTCGCGAGAATTACTTGATAGACGTCAATTACCCAACGACTCATTCGTGGGGATTTCCTTTACCTAATTACATGAACTAACCTAACCTAAAAACAAAACAAACTAAATTAAGAACTGTCAGGCTGGTATGTCTCATACCCGCTACCCACAAATGTGCTATAAATTCCACCTGGTAAGTCACATACCGAAATATGAAATCCAGAAACTTTTCCTTTCATAATTTCTCCAGTAAAAGTATTTTTACTTACATAAATTGCATAATCAGTAGTTCCTCCAACTATAATAGAAGTTATCATCGCGTCATTATCCTAAGTTATAATAGGATGGAACAATTGCGTACCAACTAGAAAACAAGCAAGTATATCAGGAAGACACGATAATGCCGAAGCGAAGCAAAGTTTGCAAACGAGCACAATGGCGGCGGCGCAACAACAGGCCTCCGCTTCACAGGTTTAAGTTATTTCTTTGTTCACTGTTGTACGAATCTAAATATTTAGTATAATAAATGTTTAGATGCCATACAATATAAGTAATCATGCCGGTTTGGTCTCTTTATAGGGTGGCGTAGTTGTATTGAATATATAGTTTCAACTTACACACATCATACATACATACATTTCAGGCGTATGCAGTCCACTGCTGGACCTGGCCTCCCACAAATATGACTTGTATCATCTTGGGGGTAGTTGCCATAGTCGCCACGTTTGGCAGGCGGGTTGGCGACCGCAGTAGCTGTAGATTGGATTTCGACGGACGCTGCTGCCCGTCCGTAGAATTTTTTCCTTTGTCTTTCTTGAGATGGGGTGGTGCTATTCTAGTTAACCGGCATCACACGGCAAAGGCACGGCACGCACTCAGTTCAACCTTGATGTGTGAAGTGTCGTTAGAGTAGGTATTTGGAAAAAAGTAGGGTTTGTCTCAAACATTTTTTGATAAAGTGAATATTCGAAAATAATCGGACTGGGAGTTAAAAATGTTTCACCTCTAACTTTTATCCGTAAGTGCAAAAAATATGAAAAAAAAAGTAAAAATATGAAAAGTAAAAACGTGAATACAGCCATCCTCTCTCTCGTTTCATAAAGACTATTCACTTAATTTTAACTTGATCGGTTGAGTTACGGATCGAAAGCTACACATGAGCATGGCACATCCAGCTCCTTACTCTGGTTGACTGACGTCCGGTACATTCTCTTGAATTAAAAAAAATACAATATCTATAACTCCCGGCGGGAACAATTCTTGCCGCTAATACAATTATCTTTCAATTCGTCTCAAACTCAATCCTCATTAATATCCGCTTCATCTAAATAAATACGATTTAAATGAAATTTCGTATCAGGCCCGGTACCGCGATCGAAGTTCGTATATTTCGGGCACCTTTCTCTTTTACCCCGATTAAGACGTCATGAGAGTGACAGAGACAATCGTCCGAAATTTACGAATATCGTTTTTGGCGGTAGCGCCTCAGCTAGGAATGACAAATGGCAGAGTCCAACGATGTTTTGAAGCTGAAATAGATTTAAGACTTATTATTTTGCCGAGAAGAGAGTTGTCTGTCAACTACATAATTTGATCAAAATTCATCATCATCATGTGCAGCTAGTACTAGTTTAGCGCCACCCGCATCCAGTGGATTCCCTTTGGTTCGCGCACCTTGTGGCCTGCCCATACTGCGCCTTTCGTTACGAGGACGCCACTCGAGCACCTTGCCCCACCCCAACGGCGATGGGTTCTACGTGCAATGTGCCCCACCCACTGCCACTTTTAGGGAACCGAAGGGATATATCGCTTACTTTGGTTCTTAAAAACGTTTAGTTGATCAAATGGAGTAAATGTAATTGTCCCGAAACTGCGTAGGTACAGAAACCACCAATGTCGGGCAGCAGCATCCCTTTTAAATAGGGGGATGTTCTGCGATCGCCAACCCGAGCGTGGTGATTAAGGCATTAATTACCAACCCTTACATACATACATACATTTCAGCCGTATGCAGTCCACTGCTGGACATAGGCCTCCCACAAATATGACTTGTATGGGGTAGTTGTAATAGTCGCCACGCTTGGCAGGTGGGTTGGCGACCGCAGTAGCTGTAGATTGGGTTCCGACGGACGCTGCTGTCCATCCGTAGGATTTTTCCCTTTGTCGCCTCTTACGACACCCGCGGGAGGAGATGGGGTGGTGCTATTCTATTATATACATTTAATAAGTAACTATATGTCACCTATATGCTATGTCTTAGCATAACATTTTTTTTTGTGTATATAATCGTATGCATATTTAAGATCTGGATTGCAGTACTGGCAGCATGCAGGATGAGGCCGCTGGGCCGCTGGCCGGGGAGCCCGCGCTAAGTCTGGTTTAACCCCACAAATTACGCCATAACTGCCCGCCGGACGGAATAATCCCACCTAATGCTCACAAATTACAGGTCGGTGGAATTGAGAAGGATTATCGCATCCAACCGTGCGGGGATTTTTATCACACTTCTATTTAACGTAGGTCGCGGGTTCGAATCGTAGGGGCATTTTGCACGTATCTATCGTATTATCTTATCTGGCTGTAGTCGCCACGCTATTTATGCGGGTTGGCGACCAAAGTAGCTGTTGCTGCCCAACCGTCGGTTTTTCCCCTTTGTCGCCTCTTACGACGCCCGCCGCAGGAATATACCTATAGGTGAAAAACTTAATTGAAAAACCACGTCTACCTATGTAGTTTTGCAGAGAATTAATATGGAACTTACGTCAACATTTGAATATAGAACGCCGACATGCGTGTACACACACGTTACTACTACATAGACCAGGTGCTTTAGCTAAGGTATTAACCTATACATATACACTATATACAGGGTGTCCCACGGCTATGCCACATGGAGGGAAAGTACCTTAAATATTGTAGATGGAATATTGCAGTGTAATGAGATATTATTCTAATTTAAAAAACAATTTTAAACTCATTAATATATTTTTACACGACTACATGGTTGAACCGGGAATCGAACCCTCTACAGGAGAAAAGTAATTACTCTGCAGCTTTATCATACCAATCGAAAGGATTTTTTGTAACATGGTATCAAAAATAAATAAAAAAATCTCGTGTAGCGGGATCGATTCCAGGTTCAACCATAATTAGAGTATATTTCCAAAAAAATGTTCCATGAACTTTCAAGTCCCATGTTCAAGGAACTTTCCCTCCATGTGGACGTTGCATGCCCTGTATATAATTATAGTGAATACTTTTAAATTAGAACGAGATGTTGGAGCCGATTAATACTTAACCGGCACCGCACTGGTTCCATTTATGGCCGCCAGTTTCACGGTTAATGCTACGTACACTACGTCCAATATGTTCAGAATTTAAACCTTACGACAATACAACAAGGTGCAATATATCTGCACCACTCGTCGACCAGACGGGCCACTCAGTGATGTCAATTAAGTGCACTTCATGTGAGATGCACGGCGGTGAATGTAACTTAGTTCAGTGAAAAAGTTTTGCTACAAGTTTGGTCTAGTGGGTAGTGGACCCTGTCTAGTAAGCCGATGCTCCTGGATTCAAATCCCAGGAATAATGTGTTCCTGAGTCATAGGTTTTATTTAACCTTTTGAACGCCAAGCACCACTAAAGTGGTCGCGTGATGTCGTGCCTGCCACGCCACCGACCACTAAAGTTGCTATGGCAGACGCTGTCAAAGCAATTGTCCTGCTGACAGATAAGGTTTATATTTGTTCTTCACAAGTCATACCATGGCGTACACGTCACATTTTGACGCGAGAAGAAAAGCATTCAAAAGGTTAAGTAGTAGCTTTTCCTCGCGATTTCGTCGGCCAACCATGCCCGTCTTTAAAATATGGTTGCCTGATAAAAAATATCCTATGTAGTTTCTTTCGTAGCTCAAACTCCCTCCATAAAAAAAATCGTACCAATTGATTCAATGGTTTAAGCGTGAAGAGGTAACAGACCGAGAGTCGCATTTATAATATTAGAATAGATGGAAGTCGTTGGCTGAGTACCCACAACACAAGCCTTTTCTCAGCTCACCGTGGGGCTCAATCAAGTTTTGTAATGATATCCTGTAATATGTATGTATTTAAAGCTCGTGTCTTGTATGGCATGACTCATCATCATCATAATCCCATAGCCGTAGGGCCATAGCCCATAGGGCCGCTATGAGCCTTGGCCATGACCAGGTCGTCGGATCACCTTGTGGGAGAAGTCTTCCCACACAGTGTCGTCCAGCTCGTTGTCGCCAGTCGAGTAGTTTTTGGCCCCATCAGCCGTTTGCGCAATGCGTTCTTCAGGTAATATGTCGTCCCCTGCCATTTCAGTCTAGCAATTCTGTGAGCAATATCAGTTAAGTACTTTGGTTCTCTTGCGTATCTCCTCATTTCTGATTCTGATGTTTTGTCAATTGTGTTCGTTATTACGTAAACAACCAGAGATCGAATTGCTGGACATCATTGTATTGGCATGAAGCATACACAATGCACTTATCCGTCCGACCAATTGTTCTAGTGACTCTCTTGCAACTGTTACAACAGTTGGAAAAAGATCAGGTAATGTATGTAAACAACCGGTCACGGTGAAGAGTGATGGTGGGGTATTACGTGTGACGACATGTTGCGACAGCGGTGTGATTGATTGACGTGTGCTGGCGGGGTGTAACGTGTGACGGAGGTGTGTCGGTGTGACGTGTGCTAGCGTAGGTGTGACGGCGTGACGGCGGTGTGACGGTGTGACGGCGAGGTGACGGTGTGACGGCGTGACGGCGGTGTGACGGCGTGACGGCGGTGTGACGGTGTGACGGCGAGGTGTGACGCCGTGGCGGCGGTGTGACGGTGTGACGGTGTGACGGCGGCCGCTAGCACGCGCGCAATTAACTTGTTATCGGGCCATTCCCGAGATGTACGGCCCCGAGCTATTTGTTTGCCAACAACAAAACCCGAATTATTTAATTGCCAATTGTTTTCCAAATGCAAATGAATTATCGGTTGTTGTTTACTATAGGGAATAGGTAAAGGGTCAATAAAATTATTCGGCTTTTTCCGCTGTTCAACACGAACACCGACGCTACCGCGAACAACGATATTCGTATATTCTGGGCATCTTTATTTTTTACTCCAATTAAATAAGAGACAATCGTCCGAAGTTTCCGAATATCGTTTTCTGCGGTAGTGCCGCACAAATAAAGTCAGACTTTAACTGCAAGTAAAATAAAATCATTTTGTAAATAAAATATATTGTGTTAATATGCCATGGGCATGACATTATTGCTTCCGCCGAAAGCGCACGTAATTCACATACCACTCTGAAAGGTTCATACGAAACGCGCAATCTACGGCAAACATATCCATGTATATGGAATGTAACGTATGCGGAGTGAAATTTGGACAAAGTGCAATGTTGTTTTAAATAAAAAAAACACCATTATTTTTTTTAATAGTTATGTTTTTATAATAAAGTACCTAATAATGATTAATGTAAAATTAAGTTTACTCCCATGCGAGATGCTTTACGGCAGTTCTGAGGAACTTTGTCAATCGCTGTCGAAAACATAGATGTGGGCATTTTATTCAACTCAAATTTTATTTTACGAATCAAGCTTTGCACATTAATGGACCGAAAATTATTGCAATATACTCGCCCCTTTAGATTTGCCCAAAAATCTTCAATAGGGCGAAGTTGCGGAACATTAGGTGGATTTGATGTCTTCGGTACGTATGGGATGTTTAGCTCCGCCATTTTGCTAAGTGTTTTTTTGGAATAATGGCTTGAGGCTAAGTCTGGCCAAAACACATCATTTTCTCCTCTGTGACTCGTATTTATTAAATCTCGCACTAATGGCAAACAACGCTCTATGTAGCGATCGGCGTTCACAGCTAAACCTGATTCAAAGAACACCGGCTTGGACATTCCGCGTCGACTGATGGCAAGCCATAGCAAAACTTTTTTAGGAAACTTGGTATGCTCAACATATTTCACGTTCTCATCAGTTGGACCATTGGTGTTCTCAAAATCGTAATTGCCTTGCCACTCGTTTCCATCTAACGTGAAATATGACTCGTCATCCATGACGCAAGTCACATTGTTTTTGGCGTAAAATATTTCTTTGACCAATTTACGCAGCCGTATTTTCTGAGTGGATTTTTGATTTTCGGAGACGGTGGATTTAAATTTTCTACACCGCTTATCGATGCCTATGTCTTCAAGATATTTTTTGACAGTTTTTCCGTCACATTAAAATTTTCTTCCGAGCTCTCTGTAAGATTTAGCAACACGACTGGCGGTAATTTTCTTTAGTCGAGCTCTCTCAGAAAACTTGCTCAAGCTGGGATAATTTCCAGAACCAGGCCTTCTAGCAGTGGTTGTTTTTAAGGTAAAAGACGCTAAAATATTATAAATGGTGCTTCGACTCTCACCCATTTGAACAAAATATTCCACCACCTTCGATTTCGGCCATAGGGGATGTATACTGTAGAAATTACATACAGTTTTACGACGGCGTTCTTGGTTATTTACCATAATTACAAAATCAAACATCCAATCCTTATGAAACTTACCAGACTGATTGACAGATATATAGACTTGATATTGACATACACACATATTTTTTTTAGATTTTTGTTTTTTACATTTTATTTATTCAAACTTTGTCCAAATTTCACTGCGCATACGTTAGTTGTCGTTTATCATCAACCATCTAACAAGTATGTGTTTGCCGACTGGTCTGGCTTAGTGTTTACTAACTCTGCCTATCAAGCCGATAGTCCAGGTTTCGCAACCTAGTATGGGCATTTACGCATACGTATTTGTATTTGTGTGATGATACTGGTATTTGTTTCGAACTCATAGGCATTTCTTTGTATTTTAAAGTACTTGTATAATGTATGTTATATAATAATCGTTAGCTGAGTAACCACAACACAAGCCTTCGTGAGCTTACCGTGTGGGGCTCAGTCAATTTATGTAAGGTAGTCCCGTAATATTTAGGTATGTACTTGTTAGTGCGACAGACACGTAAAATGCGACAATTACTAAAACAGACCCGGGTGGCGGGTATGTCCTTAAACTACGTCCAACAATGAGAGGTAGGGCACAGCGATGACCATCACGCTTGAATGTGGAGCAGCCCAACTGGGGAAGTACCTCCTCCTTACAGAAGACCGCAGCCATAATAGCACTGTTACCTCTCAGGTATGTAGTGTTGTGTTCCTGATGGTGAGTAAGGTTCCCAGAGCTCCAACCCCCTTAAAGGCCGGCAACGCGCTTGGACTCCTCTGGTGTTGCGGGTGCCCATGGGCGACGGTAATTGCTTACCATCAGGCAATCCGTCTGCTCGTTTGCCGCCTATGTCATAAAAAAAACAACCACTCCGTATCCGCGCAAGAAGCGTGAGACTCAGAACGTTTGTTGTTTTTAAAAATATCGATGCACCCAAAGCACCAAAATATGTATACGTGTACCTTATCATCGTGACAATAAGGTGCACGTACAGATATTTTGGCACTTTGGTCGTTTTAATACCTTGCCGCCGCGCCACGCGCCGAGTCCCGTATTTGGTTTCCACTTAAAATACCCAAAACACGATTTAGTTTATTCTCTTTCGGCTGAATGTTCTTTAGTTTTCACAGTAAATTAAGACCGACCGAGAGTAAATATTAGAGCAGCAGATAAGATATTGCTTTCTGAGCGCCACTTAACTTTTTTTTTATAGTGTTTATTCAACTAAAAGTTGTATGAATATTTCAATCAAAAATGGCAAAAAATCACTTCTCTTATAGAGTAGTACTGTTTTACTAAATGGCTACATATGCCGGTAGAAATTATCTCGATCATACAGAGCATGTTACCGGCATTTTAATTTTTTTTTATTCCTATACAGCTGTCATAAGTCAAGTTGTTACTCCTATACCAGTGGTATAGGAATGTGAACGTTTTTAACACAACTGTTATGTCGCCGGCACAGGCAGGTAAATTTATTCTGTACTAGGTGATACCAGCATACGAAAAACGATATTCTTAGACACAAATACGTGTCACTGGCATATGAGTTGGATAATTTGTGATCACACACGTTGTGTCACTGACATTGGAGAAGGTTTAATAAGATCACAGACGTTGTGTCATCGGGGCTGAACGCGTTAAACATTTATTTTATTCTGTTTTAGTAGTTACAGCGGGAAACATAATCATATATATTTATAATTTCTAATTTTTTTACTCTAGCTATGAATGTTCGTGAGATAGATACATACGCCTGTATGCCTGACAAACAGACAGACAGTGTTGTCTGGTGGTATGGTCCCTTTATTACCGTTTGGGTACAGAACCCTATAAATTAAAAACAAAAAGTATTGAGCACGATATAATTATTATATAACTTGTATATAAAATCTTATTTCCGAATGACAAAATATCAGATGACGTACATTATAATACGTAATAATAATTTTAGAATACTAGAATATAATTAGTATTCAAAGTAAAGTTTTATGTAAACGAAATGAAAGCGAAAAAACCCAGTCTCAAATAAAGCGAGCTGTTGTAAGTTTTTTATGTATTCAATTATTATAAAATATCATAGAAGTACCTTCATATAATAGTTTACGATAATACTTCTGCAGAAATCGCGAAGCGTCTGGTTGATATAACTAGTGACCGAAGAGCTGCTTCCTCACACAAAGTATCATCATTGCGATACAAAATCTGGAGCAGCCCAACTGGGGAAGTACCTCCTCCTTACAGAAGACCACCATGGGCGACGATAATTGCTTACCACCACGCAATCCGTCTACTCGTTTGCCGCCTATGTCATAAAAAAAGAAAAGAGCGTATAAGAGCGATCTTAAAGGTTGGCAACGTACTTAATTGTGACTCCTCTGGTGTTGCGAGTGCCCAGGGGCGGCGGTAGGTGCTTACCATCAGGCAATCCGTCTGCTCGTTTGCCTCCTATATCATAAAAAAAACACGAGGAAATGCCGCCAACATCCAGCATCCTTGATTCAATACATCAAGGACCTTTTTTTGATTGAATTCAATAACTATTTAAGTGCCCGTAGACAGTTTTCATAATATTGCCACTATTGTAAATAAAGATTCTTTTCGTTCACATTTTAAGATGTTTTCTTATGAAGATAGGATCTAGATAATACAATTAAAACGGTTGTGAGCCATGTTACTACTGCATAGTTACAAACGGATAAACTCACGTGTAATTATATCGCACTAGGCGACATGTTTCAGGTAAGCTCTGGTACCCATCTTCAAACCGAGTCAGGACACACCGCTCGCGTTGAGGGTGTATCGCTCACTGCTGTCCGCTGCCTTGCACGGCTTTCTTCAAGCATGTCGCCTAGTGCAATATAATTACACGAGAGTTTATCCGTTTGTAACTAAATTATAGGATCTAGATGTTATAAATTTCAATTCTAAATTCAATATTTTTCGGTTATTCAATTTTTTGATAGACAGTTGACTACGTAACACTAAAAACGATGTTGTATTTAGATTTAAATCGCAAAAACCTCAGCTTTTTTAACGCGCTGGCGAGCGGCATATTTGCTTTCCATTCCACTTGAAATAGTCGAGTTACCCGCTGCATAGACCGATTCGACATTTTAATTTAACTCCCAACTTGTTATGAAAAGACTTAAAATCCATACTCATTTTATAAATGCGAACGTTACTCTGTCTGCCTGTTACCTCTTCACGCTTAAACTGCTGAACCAATTTATTGGGATGAAGTTTTGTATGGAGAGAGTTTGAGCTACGAGAAAGGACATATTTTTTATCCCGCAAAACCATACTTTAATAACGGGCATAGCTGGCCGACGAAGTCGCGAGGAAAACTTAGTTTTTAATAAATTATTTATACTAGAGATATAGTTTTTTCACAGCATAGCGGCGACCATAAACCACTCGACAAAAGCTACTAGAGGTGCAGGTTCAAATCCTGCCTCGGACGCCGGAGGATCTGGTCACTATAAAAAAAAATTGAGTACATCGCCCGCTACTTCGTAAAGCACATCGCCCCCGCGCCAATATGAGCGAACTATCGTATCATTGCCATAACAAATCATGTCGTGATTTATAACTTAGAATCGGATTAACGTAGTCATTGAGGTCCGCAGTCCCGGCCTGCAATAAGAAAGTACTCAAAATCACTATTTTCATATTTAAAAAGGACGCTGTGAAGTATTTGCTGAATATATTGAACACATTGACATGAACAGAATATAGATTGGCAGCAACGTAACTTTGCTAGTCATTGCTTTAGGTAACTTTACTAGTCTTTACTGTAGGTGGACCCACTCATCAGGCTCCTCTTCTATTTAGTTACTTGGAGGTCCCGGATTCGAGTCCCGGCTAGCCAATACACAATCATTATTACTAGACCTTGACATTTAGAACCTATTGATCGGTGGAGGCCTTCTGACCAAGTCAGCAATGCATGGGGACGAAACTTTCAAGTCTGGTTTTCAATCTTAGCAACCTATTCGGTTTTATGTTAACATGCTTTCCTGAACTGCACAGATGAACAGTCAGAGGTCCAGATGAAGCAACAATGAGATACGGATTTTGTTGCTGTCAGTTCTCCGTCTAATTTCTACAGTGATTGTTAACTTGTGGATACGATTAACAGCGCCATCTATACAATATTATCAATAACAAATCATTATCTAGATGGCTATAATATGTACTCCCGGTCGATAAGGAATTGATTCGTTGACACCTCCAATAGGAAGCGTTGTAATTAAATAGATAGCTAGCGAGTAAGTACTTCACTTTAAAAATATACACGATACGAAGCACACGGCGTTCTGATTCTCCAACCTGATCCCTCAACCACGAACAAACAGTGATATTATTTGTTCATAATTAATTAATAAATAATAAATATTATAGGATATTCTTACACAAATTGACTGATTACCACGGTAAGCTCATGAAGGCTTGTGTTGTGAGTACTCAGCCAACGATATATACTCGTATAATATACAAATACTTAAATACATAGAAAACAACCATGACTCAGGACTCAGTACGTGTACTCATCACACAAATAAATGGCTTTACTGGAAATTGAACAAATGATTCATCGGCTTCATAGGCAGGGTGACCACCCTTTTAAATGTCGAACGTACGTTTAAATGTCGAAAAGATCTCTACGCCTCTCAAAATCCCGATACGCAATTGCTGCAACAATTAATAAAAACATAAACGAAAACATTACAAGCATGCGCAAGGATCGCCAGTTTGTCTCAGCAACCTGTCTGCAGTACAAACATAGTTCAGAGGAAAAGGGAGCAGGCGCCCCGTGGGAAGTACGGCGCGATTCAATTACGATATCGCTACATTATTGTACACAGCGGCGATAAAGGCCGCCTCTTGCTGGAACACCGTTTAACAGACTTGAGATAGCATTATCATCATCATCATCACCTTCATATCACCGACATAGACCGTGATGGTGACTAGGCTTTATTGGACTAATTCCAATAAGGCCTAGTCACCCTCTTGGTTGGAAGCCAAATCTTGGCATTAGTTGCTAAGCGAACCCCAGGCTCCCAACAACTGTGGCAAAATGCGGGGACCACACATGGAAGAGTTTATAAGGGCAAACTTTCCGTTCTTACCGCTTTTTCAAACTCAAACTAATTTATTGCCAAAAAATCCTAAAAAAGTAAAGGACAATATTCTAGGATAAATAATAATAATAAACAGTTTTTACATCTTGAGAGACTCTCGCTACGTGGTTGTGGTTGGATCAAGGGTCAGATTCAGAAGGCGGTAATCCTGGACACGGCGCGCATAGTCCGGCGGTTCTTCTCTCTGCAGCCCTAACCACCGGCAGCCTGGGCCCTTCCCCGACGCTGGCGGCACCCTAGGTTAGGTTTTTTATAATATTTTTTTTGTTAAGATATGTTTTAGTTGTATTTTTATATTCTACTTTTATAGAAATATCGTTAAAAAGCTAGCCTAAGATTTAAGATTAATAAAGACAATTAGTGTTGAACCTTATTACTATAACTGTCTAGTTATATAAAACATATGTCAAATAGAAAAAAAAATATAAATAGAGACATTGTCAAAGACACAAAAATAAATGGATGATAAAAAATAACCTACAATTTCTTATTTATTAATGTTATCTAATAATTAACCATAATTTATTCATGGTCCTTCGAGCCAAAACTGAATCTACGCATAAATGTGGTGAAGCAGTGCATGCACAATATTTGAACATTATATAAACAAGTGAAATTCAAATTACAACTACACGTTTCAAAAAGTCATTAAGAGCCTGCAGCGTGCTACTAGCAGCTTACCGTGAAGCAGCAGCCAATTCAACAAAAAGGTTCAATGTGGCAGACGTAAGGCCCCGGAAAGTGGTATCATCAAAGAAGAACTTGCCTTATCCTAATTTATAATTTTAAACAAGGACAAACCGTGAGTTACTTCATTTCATTATTACCGTTTTAAATATCACTACATGGATTGTGATATAAGTATCAATCATCAAGTAAGGAGCAAGTGACTATACAGAAGCAAAGTGAGGGTGAAATAATATAGACTAGAAACAATACAATAAGATATAGTCCAGTGTATGCAAAATATTGAAATATTTTATCAGATTTTACCCTGAAAACTTGTAAATTTTTCGGATTTTATTCTATGAACTTGTAAAATTTTAAAATTTTATTCTATGGACTTGTAAAATTTTAAGATTTTATTCTATGAACTTGTAAAATTTTAAAATTTTATTCTATCGACTTGTAAAATTTTCAGATTTAATTCTATGGACTTGTAAAATTTTAAGATTTTAATGTACTTGTAATATTTTCAGATTGTATTATGTAAACTTGTAAAATTGACAGATTTTATCCTATGACCTTTCAGTAATTTGCGGGTTTCATAACAAAAAAAAAAAAAAAAACGCTAGTTAACTTAATACTATAACCCCCTAAAGATGTCAGTTGATGTTGAACAAACTATCACAATGGAGGCTTTAATTAACATTCAAATCGCAGGTTTTAACCAAATAGGCAACGCATTAAAAAACTACAAAAAGTCACCAAAAGAGCGCATTACTCAAACTTATATTGAGGTTAGACTAGAAAAATTAGAGGAAATGTGGCAAGAATTCTCTGCGGGACATAAACAACTGATGAAATTGTACTCCGACAAACCTGAATATGAAGCTAGTGCTTACGTTTCAAAGGATGTTCATGAACTTGCAGATTCATTATATTTAGAATATAAAACAGAGCTGAAATCCTCCTATAAAATGTTAATTTCTCGAGTTGAAGAACAGAGAGCACTTGCGGTAGTACCAGAAAAGACTATTAAACATACTCAAATCAAATTACCAAAGATTATTATACCTACATTTTCCGGCAAATACACAGAATGGGTCACTTTTCGAGACCTATTCGAATCACTGGTTCATAACAATAACGGAATTGATGATGTACAAAAAATGCACTATTTAAAAGGGTACCTGATCGGAGAAGCCGAACAATTGCTTCGGCATACCCCAATCTCAGAGTCCAACTATAAAGAGAGTTGGGAAATATTAAAACAAAGATACAATAACAAAAGATTTATCTGTCAAACAATATTAAAGCGGTTATTATCTCAAAAAAGCAGTACGTATGAGTCAGCATCATTCTTAAAAGACTTAATTGACACCAGTACTGACTGCTTGCATGCATTACAAACGATTCAAATTGATGTCAGTACTTGGGACGTCATGATTATACATCTGTTGACTCTAAAGTTAGACACTGAAACTAGGAAACAGTGGGAGTTAACAGCTTCAGCTGAGTTAGCTACTGATGAACTACCTACATACGCTCAATTTAAAACATTTTGCACAAATCGTTACAGGGCGTTAGAATTTATAGAAACAAAAAAACCGTTTAACAATTATGTAAATTCTAACTTTCAAAGACCACAAACTTGTCACGTTGCTCAAAATAGCCAATGCCCATTGTGTTCTGAGTTACACAGGCTGAACTATTGTAAACGATTTTTGAAATTGACAGTTGACTCACGTCGAGATTTTGTCCGAACCAAAAACCTGTGCTTTAATTGCTTGGGAGGGTCTCATTCCGTGAAACATTGCCAAAACCCAACGCCATGCCGACTATGCAACCAACGCCATCATTCATTACTGCACCCAAAGGATCATTTCAACAACGATTCTACTGCTATTCAAGCTGTAGAAGGCACTAGCAATGTAGGCGTTATTCATGAAATGGACGAAGTAACTGTGGAAGACTCACAACCCAAAATTATTACATCATGTTTTTCTGCGGGTAAAGGTGAACAAGTCTTATTAGCTACTGCCTTGGTCAATGCAAAATCAAAAAACGGAAATTACTACACCTTACGCGCTCTAATTGATCAAGGTTCACAAAGCTCATTTATGACTGAATCCACTGCTCAATTTCTCGGCCTTAAAAGAGAGTCAATTTCCGGAAACATATCGGGCCTGGGTGGAGAAAACATCATGACACCCAAATCAAGTGTGACACTAAATTTACAATCGTTAATAAATCCTGAATTGGAATTTACGGTTAAAACATTTATATTACGGTCTGTTACAAATCTTCTACCCTCAAAGAAGATAGTAAATTTGAAATCATTAAATGTACAAGGACTGCAATTAGCCGATCCAAATTATCATACTCCTAACAAAATTGACATTTTGTTAGGGTCTGAGGTCTATAGTCAAATAATTGAAGAGGGCCTACGAAAGAATGAACAACGAACATTAGTAGCTCAAGCTACAGCCTTGGGATGGATTTTGTCCGGAACAGTAAACGAAGCTAATGAATCCTCTAATTTAGTTGTATTTCATACTCAGTTCTCAGGAGATGATCTTCTTAAGAAATTTTGGGAAATGGAAGCAGATCCTTCTACGACAAATAAAATCAGTAAGTGGACTAACGAAGAAAAAAGATGCGAACAACTTTTTGCCGATACTACTACACGGGACAATGATGGCAGATATATTGTGAAACTCCCCTTTCATAATAATGATCCAGATTGCAAATATGGCAGATCGCGAGACGTAGCTGAGAAAAGATTTTATTCGTTAGAAAACAAACTGAATAAAAACCCAGATCTTAAATCTAAATACACAGAAGTTATAAAAGAATATTTGCATCTAGGACATATGGAAGTGATACCTGACAGTGAAATAAATAAAGATGACAGCGTATATTTGCCACATCATGCTGTAGTAAAACAAGAAAGAGAAACTACGAAGGTAAGAGTTGTGTTTGATGCTTCTTGTAAAGGAATAAATGGGATTTCATTAAATGACGATCTCATGGTCGGACCCAAGTTACAACCAGATTTAAGACATCTTGTACTACAGTGGAGAACACATCCAATCTGCTTAGTATCTGATATAGTAAAAATGTATAGACAAGTTAAGGTACACGATAGTGACACAGACTATCAAAGAATTCTATGGAGAAATGATTCAACTTCGACATTGCAACACCTTAGAATTCAGAGAGTCACTTTTGGCACAGCTAGTGCACCTTATCAGGCTGTAAAGGCTCTACAACAAGTCGCTCTTGATGAAGGTCAAAACTACCCGTTAGCCGCTAAAAGAGTTCTGACAGATTTTTATGTAGACGATCTCATGACTGGATGCCAAGATGACAAAGAAGGCATTCAAGTTTACTATGAAATGAACAAACTACTAGGTAAAGCAGGATTTTGCCTTCAAAAATGGGCAACTAACAGTGACACATTGTTGGAAAAAATAAAAAATTGCGATATAAAAACTGAAATTCGTGACGGATTAAAAATAAAGGACGATGAAATAATTAAAATTTTGGGATTGACTTGGAACAGGAAACGTGATGACTTTCAATACACTGTATCCCTCCCTACTATAAAAGAAACAATAACGAAAAGGAACATTATATCAGATATAGCAAGTTTGTTTGATCCTTTAGGATGGATAGCACCTAGTGTAATATTAGCAAAAAATATTATTCAAAAATTATGGTTAGCAGGCTTAAATTGGGACGAAGAAGTTCCGAGTGATTTAGCACAAGAATGGCATACGTATCGGGAAGAATTAACATTACTGACACAAATTCACATACCGAGATGGATAGGGTCACAGAACTCGCAAATGTCCAACCAACGCATAGAACTTCATGGATTTTCTGATGCATCCAAAATTGCATTTGCAGCTGTAGTTTATGCTCGAGTAATAGATAATACAAACAACATTAAGGTAACTTTGTTATCAGCTAAAACTAGGGTTTCACCTATTAAACAAGTTTCTATACCTAGATTGGAACTTTGTGGAGCTGTACTTTTGACAAGATTATTAGTCGAAACAGCGGAGCATATGAACATAAAAAAACAAGATATTCACGCGTGGACAGACTCAACTGTCGTCCTCGCCTGGCTCAACAGCCATCCCAATAAATGGAAAACCTTTGTTGCCAATAGAGTTTCAGAAATATTGACGACTTTAGACTCAAACCAATGGTCTCATGTACCATCTAAACTTAATCCTGCTGATCACGCTTCAAGGGGTTTATACCCCTCGGAACTCATAAACAATAGGCTGTGGTTTAACGGTCCTAATTTTTTAAAGGAAAAACAAATCGAATATGATAGATTAAAGGATGTATCAACGGATATAGAAATAGCAAGAACCTGTAGCTATCATACCATACAAACCTTTGATAGTATTTGGGATAGATTTTCATCGTTAACGAGATTAATTAGAGTGCTTGCTTATTGTAGACGTTTTTTGACAGTGAAAAAACAGCCAAGAATAATCAATAATCATAACCATCTCACAAGTGAAGAGTTACAGGAGACTCTTAACATATGCATTAGACAATGCCAAAAGGAATATTTCGAACATGAATACAAAGCTTTAAACTCAAATAATACTGTGATCTCACGAGATTCCAATTTAAAATCATTAAATCCTTTTCTAGATGAACATAAAATCATTAGAGTCGGAGGACGCTTAGAAAACACACCATTATTTGACGAGAATAAAAAACACCCAATAATTTTACCTAAAAAATCCAAATTAACACAACTTATTATAGCTGAAGCTCACGCAAAAACATGTCACGGCCCTCCACAGTTAATGCAAAACTACATTAACCCGAAATATTGGATATTGGGGTTAAAAAACTTGGTCACTGATTTTTTTAGGAAATGTGTAATATGTTTACGATATTCAGTTAAGAAAAAATCACAATTAATGGGGCAGTTACCAACTGCTAGAGTAACTCCAACACGCGCATTTTATTCTTGTGGAGTGGATTACGCTGGCCCAATTAGTATTAAAACATCTGGAGGTCGTGGACAGAGATCGTTTAAGGGTTATATTTGTCTTTTTGTGTGCATGTGTACTCGGGCCGTACATATAGAAGTAGTCAGCAATCTAACAACAGACGGGTTTCTGCAAGCCTTCCGAAGAATGGTAGCGCGTCGCGGTCAATGTGTAGAGATTTGGAGTGACAACGGCTCAAACTTTTTGGGAGCTTCAAAGGAGCTTAAAGCATTATTTAAAACAGAAAATTCAATGTTTGCTCCTGATGTGGCCGAAGCACTAGCAACAAATGGAACCACCTGGCATTTCATACCCCCACATGCGCCCAATTTTGGTGGATTATGGGAGGCTGGCATAAAATCGACTAAATATCATTTAAAACGTGTCATAGGTAATTCAACCTTAACATACGAAGAATTATCGACTGTATTAACACAAATTGAAGCTTGTTTGAATTCTCGACCGTTGTCTCGTCTTAGCAATAATCCAGATGATCTGGATGTGTTAACTCCTGGACATTTTTTAGTAGGCGAATCATTGCTTACAGTACCTGATCGTAACTATCTCAACTCGAACGTAAGTAATTTGAGAAGATGGCAATTTACACAACGTATAATACAAGACTTTTGGCGACGTTGGTCACATGACTATTTGAATCGCTTTTTTCATCGATATAAATGGGCGCAGAGAATGCCCGAACCCAATATTGGGGACGTAGTCTTAATTATGGAAGATAATCTGCCACCTTGTCGTTGGTTGCTGGCTCGAGTAGTGCAAAACACCCAGGTTCGGATAATATCACACGTGTTGTGACATTGCGCACCAAGGGTTCTTTAATAAAACGCCCTACATCAAAACTTTGCATTCTTCCTGTATGTGACTAAATTTCCATTAAAATAGACATATCGCAATGCAACACTCAAATAACACTCATGGAATATAATTATTATTTATGTAGAAGATGATTTTGGTATCTGTTTAATCTGCCTATTTCGGTGTCGGTAGTTTTATTTAACTTTATTATGAGTGTATATGTTTGTGTCTGCGAGTGTATATTATGAGTTCATTAATATTACAAGATTTAAGTAAAAACCTTTTAATTTTATGTTGAATTATATTTTTTAATTATTACACTTAATATTTTATTTCTAGTGAAGTGATTATGTTAAGATTTACACAGTTGTGTAGTCGTCAATTCGTGTTACATGTTTTTTGTTTCTATTTAGTGTTAATTCCTTATTGTTTCATTTCAATGCTCATGGTGGGCGGTCTGTTAGTAAAGTGCGGCATATTGCGCACTTGGTGGGCGGTATGTTGAACCTTATTACTATAACTGTCTAGTTATATAAAACATATGTCAAATAGAAAAAAAAATATAAATAGAGACATTGTCAAAGACACAAAAATAAATGGATGATAAAAAATAACCTACAATTTCTTATTTATTAATGTTATCTAATAATTAACCATAATTTATTCAATTAGCACAAAAAGTATATAAACTAATATTAATTAAAATCACATGTTCCCCTTTTTGTTTTAGAAACATGCATGTGAGATTGACGTACGCACTTTCCCACTAAAACCTACAACACCGTTAAAATCAAGGGCATAGGTTATTAATACTAATTAAAATGAAAGTTGTTATAAATGAAATGCAGGGAGAATATATCTCTCCGAAGTTTCCACCGAGCCTGTTCCCGCCTGGAGCTTTAAGTGAAGTCAATGAAGCATTAAGCAGAAACTCCCAAGTAAAATTTCTTCAAAGAAATGTTCCGAACTTGAAAATTATTTTAGTTAAAGTCGATTCCCGTGCGGCAGCGAAGGCACGCGGCTCCGAGATCAATACCAATTTTATACTAAATCCAGTCGATCCTGCACACGTGGACGTAAAAATAATAATTAATAAACATATACTTAGCGTAATTTTAATTTTACTTAAGTATTTTTAAGTTAAGTACTTGTATTTATAGATAGATTTAATTTTATGTAGCACCTTACCATTTACTTAATTGATCAAATTATAATTTTCAAATGTACTTATTTCTGGTTGTCATGTTTTAATGAAATAAATACAGGAACTTAGCGTAGATATCTCTACTCTACATTAGATATTGGTATTACACAAAACGTATACCTAATCTGGTACAGTCAGCAGCAGAAGTAGCTAAACGGCCGACGTGTTCAAACTGAGCTTGACACGTCTTTATTGTTAAGAGAACAAGAGCGTGTAAGATCATTATGAACAGCAACTTCTGGTGCCGACTGCACATCAGTGACAGCTGAGGTGGTCACAAATATGTGAACATGCACTTTATCGTCTTGACAATAGAGCCGTTGTTCTGATATATGTGACCACCTCCACAGCTCCGATATATCTGATGGTGAGTGTATCGAAAAAGGAGGCCGCTCAGTTTTTGTCGATTTTAACGCTGGTTTTCAGGGCAAATGTAAAAAAAACTAAAACTAAGTACACATAACATAGGTTTTTTATGATTAACTTAAAAAATAAATAGTTTATTTAGCTGAACACTTATTACTTGATTTGTAATACTTAACAGTTAACATGCCGGGTAGTGCTGGCTGACTAGAGCACCACCACATCTCCACCCGCGGGTGTCTTAAGAGGCGACAGAGGGAAAAATCTTTAACTTTCTTATTGCACCGTATTATAATACTTGTCCATAGTTCCCAACGGCTTGCAAGGCGCGCATGTTGATATATAAATAGTGCAAACTTAACAGTGCACAGTTTCACATGAGTGCATACTCGTCGTCGTCAGAACTGCAAAACATGGTGCTAAATGTATGAATGAATACCTCCGAGAAGTTTATTTGAATAATTTTTTTTTGAAATAAAAATATATAAGTATATGTGTATGTGTAATGTAAGTATTTGACGACCGGTCTGGCCTAGTGAGTAGTGACCCTGACTATGAAGCCGATGGCCCTAGGTTCAAATCCCAGTCAGGGCATTAATTTGTGTGATGAGCACAGATATTTGTTCCTGAGTCATGGGTGTTTTCTGTGTATTTAAGTATTTATATGTATCTATATGTTATATATATGTCGTTGTCTAGTACCTTCAACACAAGCCTTACTGAGCTTACCGTAGGACTAGGTCAATTTGTGTAAGATTGTCCCGAAATATTTATTTATTTATTTTATTCATATCGACTGTGAGGGCTTGCAATTTCAATATTGTTTGTTAAGCCGATTTCGGAATTACGATATTTGAGCCTTAGGCATCGTCGACTCTTACCATCAGGTATGACTGAGGTCAAAAGCTGGTCAGTCTTGTTTAAAAAAACTTAGTGTAATGCCCTAGTGAAAGAAAGAAAGACAGAAAATGTATACCTACAACATTACATTAGCAATATTATTATATACATAAGCAATATTGCAATATTGATAAATATCGCGCGTATCGATCGCGCGCGTATATATATATATTAATATATATATAACGCGCAACGGCCCGGCGTGTAGCGTGCAACGGTCCAGCGTGAAGCGAGGAGCGAACCTACTGCGTGTAACGCCCCGCGGGTCACAACGTTTTTTTTTCTTATCCTGCGCTAAGCGGCCGCTCGCTGGCTCGGCGAACTTTGAGAACCAACTTGTAACAGAATTAAACGACAAAGAAAAGGAAGCAACTATGTTACAACTATTTCAATAAACGTTTGGAACTGTTGCCACTCGACTGACCGCGAGTCAAACGTGGTGTTGTACGTAATGTAGGGGCAATGTACACTACAGGGTGAAATGAAAATGGTGATACAAAGTTATATTGTCTGAATGTATTCATGATTACGATCAATTTTTACTATGGAGCCGTAACTGAAAAGACAGCTAAAAAAAATTGACCTGCCCATACTAACAACTACCTAAAGCTAGCAGCTATAATAGCTAAAGCTAAGTTTTTTTTAACTGATTTTTCGGTTATGACCCGGTTCCGGTTGTAATCACGAATAGATTCTGAAAATATAACATTGTATCACCATTTTGATTTCACCTGGTATAATATATAGACTTTATTTAAATACGGTGTGAAAATCTAATCCGGGCAAAGAATTAAACTAGGCATAGGATTTACTATAATCATTAACTAAAGGAATTTTGAAATATAATTGTTATAGACATGTATTTTTATTTTATTTGGAACAATAACGTACTGCGAATATAACATTAAGCTATATATAAGCTTTAGAAACAAAGTGTTAACGAGTGTTTAATCATCATTATGAGTTGATTGTCAGTTATTTTTTTTAGCTTTAAATACTAGTCTACTCAACGTCCACGTCACACCGCTTTCAAGTCCATAAAAAAAACGGCGCACTATCCGTGTTTACTAACGTTATCCGACGACCACTTCGTAAATATGTACACGAACACGTGTTTATTTATCCAACAAAAAGTTGCCCAGTCGCTGGCACGTCCGCTTTACGACACGTTTCACAAATTACCCGAATAACACGTGTTAGCCGCACTCGCGGATTTTTTACCGCGTCGGTAGTAAACCACTATATAATAATAAATATACGTAATAAGGCCTAGGGATGTGACGATCCCGTCGCCCACTGGTTTTCTCCAGTGCAATCAGTCAACGCAGGGCAGCTTGTGGCGAGCTGTTGGAGAGTAGCGACTCCACGTACCTGAGCGCCCTGTGGTGCCCTGTCGGACAGGTGGGACAGGTCCCTTGCCTCTGGCTTGCCTTCACCGGCCGTCCAGCGTTGGTCGCTAGAGCTGCGTTCTCGAGGGTAGATGTGCAACCTTAGTGGTAAGTTAGCTGTATCTGTAAAGTCCAGTGATACCTCTCTACCCTTAGCCCCTTGCACTGGTCTCGCCCTTGAACCATCTTTGATATCGCTTTTTGTGGGGGCCCATTTCGTGGAGGTTGAGTCACCGTTATTTACTAATACTCTTTAAATGTCTCAACTAAATATATGAGTATGCAAAATCCTGCATAGCACCGGCAGTTTCCAACTCTATTGCTAAGTAATTAAGGGTCTGAGTAAATGATGTTACTGTATGCACCAGAGTTTAAAGAGCAATTTTAGGTGTTCTACGCGCGACTTAAAATCGAATTTTACGATCATGAGCATTACGCGTGAAATCAATATTCACCTCAGAAAACCATTATAATTGTAGGCTTCTGGCTGGCTTGTAACCTATACTTTTATA
This sequence comes from Grapholita molesta, assembly GCA_022674325.2. NCBI lineage: Eukaryota > Metazoa > Arthropoda > Insecta > Lepidoptera > Tortricidae > Grapholita > Grapholita molesta. Next base: position 16,643,663 of record CP053136.2, read on the forward strand.
TTGTACTATATCAGCAATTTAAATACGAAAGATTTTGTATCACATTACCGCAACACGACAGACTCGTTGCATGTGTACCAAAAAACTTTTGCTTATACTATTAAAATAATGTCACTTCACGTCATAGAGCTTCCATCATAAACCTACATAAAACACAGTCCACTCCACTTGCTATCAATAATCAAAATAAGTAAACTATTTCCTTTAATACGCCTCCCGTCCTCTGAAGCCTGTCCCAGAGTAATCGGCAGGATCATAGTAATTAGAAAGGAGATTTGTCTGCGGAACGAGCGAAGTTTGCGCCAAATTGAAAACATTTCATATAAACCTTTTCGTGGAGATTAATAGTTGCGCTGAACTCCGGCGTGCCCGCGCCGCGCGCCGCCGGCACACGTGGCGGCCTGAGCCCCAGGCAATGTGGCACCCATCTCTTTGACAACTTTTAAGGTGATAAAACAATCATGTAAGACTTGGAAAATTCTGTCATTCTCTATAAATGCAATATGGTTGAATAGTAAGATAATGTAATAAACCTTATAAACTTAACTTTTATAAACAAAAACCTAAATAAAACAAAAATTCGCCCCGTGACATAGTACCGTATGCTGGCAGCATTTACGCAATACCAATTCTCTGCGCGAGAAATCTGCCAGCTCTACGGTCCCGGGACACATCCGCCAGCCTTTTAGACAGAGTAAATATTTAGTCACTTACTGTAAGAAGATTTTCGGGACCGGTAACTTATAGGTATATTTACTTTACAATTAAGGGAGTACGGTTCAATGTTCAACTTACAATATCGATAAATAATCTTTTAATGGGAATATTTCATGACATCAAATCAATTATTAGGGTCCCATACGCAATGGGTAAAAACGGAACCGTTTTACTACAAAGGTGACAAACGAGCAGATGGATTGCCGGATGGTAAGCAATTACCGTCGCCTATGGGCACCCACAACACCATTGTCCGTCCATGTGTCAAGCCTCATGAACCGTAATACAGTTGAAATCTTAGAAGACTGAAATAAATATTTGATGGTTGGCTTGTTATACGACAAACATAATTTCTGGACGTCTTTTCTCATGTTAATTATCAGAGTCGAGTCCGACTCATACTTGGCCGATCTTATTTCTGTTTCGTATAGCTTTTTGTATGGAAAATCGAAAATCGATACATAGTATAAGTAGAGATCTGCTAGCCTGATATGGCCGTGTTTTTATCGTTTGTCACAATATCTATCACGCTCCAAGTATGTGAGTGCATAAAGGATAGCGCGATAGTCGATTAAAAGGTAACCATGCTATCCGTACTGGCAAAACTACCTCGACTGGCACTGACGCGGACGGGCGTCGCTGGGAAGTTGGTGCCCGGGGCGACAGAAGCAACAGTGCCACAAATAAACACGACTGACTTAGTTACAACTGAGTTAGCGGCATCCAGGCCGCCCCGGGCAGACCCTTGTTAGTTTACTTGCAAAATAATGTATTTACCAAGCGGGAGTTAATAGTGAAAAGCTTGTTTTATACGGGATTTTGCTTCGACGAAATGTATCATTTCAGCCGTAAGTCAACCACTGCTGAACATAGACCTCCCCTGAATAATGACTCTTACATTTTGGGGGGGGGGGGGGGGGAGTTGCAACAGTCGCCGCGCTTGGCAGGCGGGCTGGCGACAACAGTGTTTGTAGAATGGGTTTGCTGTCCGTCCGTCAGTTTATTCCCTTTGCCTTTTACGACACCCGCAGAAGGAAATGGGCTGATGCTATCCGCAGCAGACACCTCACGGTACTTACCCTCTATTTGCTTAGATATCAAAAACGCTTAAGTAAAATGCAAAGTTAATATAACTATTCAAATCAAAACAGTATCATAGACCTTTTTTATAAGCCTCTGGGTTCATGGAGTGGAGTCTTACACATTGACAGCCATTATTCAAAATAGCAATTAGAACCAAACTGAATTTACAGTTCCATGAGCCACTCCGGGCCTGTCCATTTGGTTCGTCCGTCAAAATCGTATTTCATATGACCCTTTTTTATTTTATGTCACTCACTCTTACTCGAGCAGTTGGTACACGACGTAGCACGTTTAAATGTATTATGCATAGTAATGTGAAGGAAGGAAGAAATACGGCTAGTTTACATGATAAATGGAAGACTTCAAGCTGTCTGGCACGGCGTGTCGCGTCGTAGCCGCCGGCCCTCGCTACTTAGTGTGGGGCGGAGTGGACGCTCGAAGCGGAGCGGGTAGCGGAGCGGTCAGCGGAGCGTGTAGCGTTAAGTCGAGCGTCCAAGGAATGTGAGCAGCGGCGCTACCGCGAAAAACGATATTCGTAAATTTCAGACGATTGTCTCTGTCACTCTCATGACGTAAAACGGATACTCGAATTTGTTGGATATATTGCGCTGAATCTACAGGCAGTGCGTATTCAAATCCAAATTAATTATTCCGAATCAATCCATAGGTTGGATCGCGGACTTTGATAACGGTAGCCTGAAAGATTAAAGTGATCTTGATAAATGATTATGTGTAGTTTATTAACTTTTTACCCATCTTTGACCGGTAATAGTGAAATCGCAGCCAGATAAGCCGGATACCGAATAGTGGCCGGATATTCGTTGTATTTTAAGCTAAACCTGGTCATTCACATTACAACTATTACTTAAAGCGGGATTTTCCGTGAGGATGGCGCTTGCAACAGTGCCGAAATATCGGAAACTCATTCAAAATAATATACATGGTAACTATCCCGCTTTAAATAATAGTTGTAATATACGTTGCATCTCTAGTTTTAATTATGTAATGTTATATTGTATATATCTTCTGTCTTTCTTTCTTTCACTAGGGCTTTGCACTAAGTTTTTTTAAACAAGACTGACCAGCGTTTGACATCAGTCACACCTGATGAAAAGTGTCGACGAGGCCTAAGGCTCAAATACCGGAATTCCGGAATCAGCTTAACAAACAATATTGAAATTGCAAGCCGTCACAGTCGATACGAAGGTGCTCACAACCACAGTATAGGAGTAGAGATTAGGCAACGGTGGAATCGAGAAAGATTTTAAACTTAATTTTTTGCTGACTTACTCAAAATAAGAATTTACAGACGCATAAACTGAAATCAGAGTTTAGCTGAAATTATTCCCAAGAAGATTTAAAAGGGTTGATGCTTTGTGTGCTCCCATAGAGGCGACTGAAGCTATTTTGGGTTTGTTTATTCAATCCCAAAAGGTGTTAAACAGGTGTTGAAAAGCGAGGCTATTAACGTTAATTGAAATTCTGTATTTGACTTTCACAAACATTAATGTACAAGAGCTATTAATATATACATAATAACTAATAAGGGGTAATTTTTCTTGCGCCATCTTTGATGTCGCTTTTTGTGGGAGCCCATCTCGCACAGGGCGAGTCACCGTCTGCCGGAAATTGTATATCATTTTATTAGGCAGACGTCCGATTTTTTATCCAATAGCCCAGTAGCTAGTCCATTCTTTCCACCCAATAGCCTAGTACATTCTAGATTCCATTATAACTCAATAGTCCTTACACCATGGCGGGTGCTGTCTCTGTGCGCGTCCCATGATACGGACAGGGGCAACATCCGCTTAGTGTACCCCTTACATTTCATTAAATTGTCCGGAACACCATTGTTCCGTGTACGGAAGAGGGGTAATTTTGTATAGTCATTGACATATAAAGTGACTCGTTAATTTCTATTGATCTAGAGTGTAATTGGAAGTTTTCAGAAAAAAGTGCCCACAAATAACATAACGTGAAAAACGGTAAATCATGTCAGTTTTATGACGATAGTCTGAAGTCTGTATGGACATTTTTTTTTTGCTTTTTTTGCATTGTATTACTACTTAGTTTATGAAACGAGCACCGAATCGAAGTTTATATTGAAAAATACTTAATTATCATCATCGCAAAACTGACAAAGTTAACTTGACGACCGGTGTGGCCTAGTGGATAGTAACTGCCCATAAAGCCAATGGTCCTGGGTTCGATTCCCAGTCAGGGCATTTATTTGTGTGATGAGCACAGATATTTGTTCTTCAGTCATGGGTGTTTTCTATGTATTTAAGTATTTATATGTATTTATCTATTATATATATCGTCATCTAGTACCTACAACACAAGATTTACTGAGCTTACCGTAGGACTAGGTCGATTTGTGTAAGATTGTCCCGAAATATTTATTTATTTATTTATTATTTTATTTAACTTTTCTACAAGTCACACTGATTAAAACCTCGATAAGACTGTCTTGGTTTGGTTGTTTCATCTCAGTTTTGCTTTAATCACAACATTTACTAAAACTAACATAATTTATATTCATGACAATTATAGTTATCTTTAACCGACTTCAAAAAAAGGAGGAGGTTATCAATTCGGTTGCCATGTTGTTTTTTTTTATGTGTGTTACTTCAGAACTCCGTCATTCATGGACCGATTTCAAAAATTTTTTCGTTGTTTGAAAGCATCTACTTCATCAGCACTACTTTGGTCCCATTGTTACCAGAATTCAGATCTGATGATGGGATCCATGAGGAATCAAGAGAACTCTTCAAAATTTATAGGTGCATGTATAACGATTTTAGTATATTCGGTGACAAGTCAAGCATTTGTATTCAGAAAATAGTATTTGATGAAGAACAACTGATGAAGAAGACCATAGGTGGTCATAGAAAACTCCTTGTGTTTCCTGGGTGGCGCTGAGATATTTCAATTGAAATACTAAAGCGACTATGACAAAGCCTACTTAAATATTTCTGACGAAATGTTACCATTAACCTGATCTGGTGGTTGGACCCGGGAGGTAGGCAACGGAACACAGAGATAAAAAAGTGTAGAGTGGCCGTGTTTGGACTTAATGGACTTGTCATGAGATGCAGTCTTATAACCTTGACTAATGTTTAACCGACTTTAAAAAAGGAGGAGGATGTCATTTCGATTGTATGTTAATTTTTTGCGTGTTACCTTAAAACTACATCATTTATGAACGAATTTGGTAATTTTTTTCGTAGTTTGACTGCATATACTACAAGGTTGGTTCTGTTGTTACCAGAATCTAGTATGATGATTGTAGCCGGATAGAAGGCAACGGAACTCCATGATAAAATAGTGTAGCGGGGTCCTGTTTGGGCTTAAAGGAATCGTCATGAGAAGCACTTTGGTACCCATGCACATATTTTTAACCAACTTTAAAAAGGAGGAGGTACATTAATTCTGTTGCATGTTATTTTTTAGTGCATTATCTCCGAACTACGTCATTCGGGACTCTTAAAAATGCAATAAAAACGTATAACGAATTAAAATTTTCGGCAACAGATTAAGCAATTTTATGTTCAGAAAGTACCACCTTCTGGCAACGGAACCACATGATATAAAAGTGTAATGTAGCCGTTTTTGGGCTTAATGGATTGTCATGTGATGCACTCTGTTAACAACTTTCTTATCATCATCATCATAACCAAAGGACGGCCACAGCTGAACATAATATATTCCCCCTAAAGTGACCCACAATGACCGATTTTGCGCCATTCTTCACACAGCTGACCTCGTTGGTACACTGGCCGCTACAGTAACTAGGGTATCGTGGGCCCCTGGGAACTCGAGGCCACGGCTTTCGTGTGCCTTGCATGGGGGTAAATGCCATAATCGTCACGCTTGGCAAGCGGGTTAGCGATTGTAGTGTTCCACCACATTCCAGATCGCAGTATTGCCTGTGTCTGGTGTTGCATAACTTATGTGCCACGATAAGTATCAGATGACGATTTCGAGTCTCATCTCATCATCTCCGTTGTTAACGATCTGTACTCAAGTGTTCGGTTTGACAGTTTATTAGCGTTCAAATCGGTCCAAACTCCGCGTTTAGACATGCTGGCTCGTCACTCGCCTCGCTACTCGTCGAAACGTTCGACAAGACTTTGCCTATACATAAATAAACTTTTAACAAAAAATAAACCCGACTTCAAATAGGTACTAAAAAGCAACAAATAATTGTTTTCTTTATCACTTGATAAGTACTTTTGGACTATTTAGAACAAATCAATTTCTTAGGACAATTTATATACAATTATTTTTGGTTTTGGAGTCGGTGCCAGCCACGCTACTCAACATACAATTGAAACTCATATTTTTTACATCGCTGTACGTGCATGTCAGCTGTTTTGATTTTGATTTGTTGACAAATGGACTATGAAGATATATAATACATATATATCGTCACTACTTTGAAAAAATCTTGTATCTGACACACATACTGTAAGTTGAAACGCAGTAACTCTGTACTCATTCGATATATAGCTACGTCATTTTTTTTTATTGCCAGAATGACTTACGAGATTTTTTCAAGTTAGCGACGAATTATAGTGCAGAGTGTACCGAGAAGGAAGTGAAATATTGAATTTGAGGCGCTACCGCCAAAAACGATATTCGTTAATTTCAAACTATTGTCTCTGTCACTCTCATGAGGTCTTAATAGGGGTAAAATAGAAAGATGCCCGAAATTTACGAATTTCGTTTTTCGCGGTAGCGCTTCAGATATCAATTTATTCACGACTGCCGAACGCTTCGGAAACGAAAAAAGTGGCCGGCACCGACTCCAAAACCAAAAATAATTGTATATAATTGTCCTAAGAAATTGATTTGTTCTAAATAGTCCAAAAGTACTTATCAAGTGATAAAGAAAAGAATTATTTGTTGCTTTTTAGTACCTATTTGAAGTCGGGTTTATTTTTTGTTAAAAGTTTATTTATTTTTAGCCTTTTAGTTTCTCATTTTGTCACAGATTTTTTAATAAACGAATATGAGCAGACAGTGTCCTTTGTGCCAAACGAGGAAATATTATAATAAAAGGAATACATATAAACGTTGCAAAGAGACAAAATGTATGTCTAATTGAGTCGTGTTCGAAGCTTAGGACCGATTTGGACGCTAATAAACAGTCAAACCGGACACTTGACTACAGATCGTTAACTTAACGGAGACGATGAGACTCGAAATCGTCATCTGATACTTATCGTGGCACATAAGTAATGCAACGCCAGACACAGGCAATACTGCGCCAGACACAGGCCATCTGGAATGTGGTGGAACACGACGATCGCTAACCCGCTTGCCAAGCGTAGCGATTATGGCATTTACCCCCATGCAAGGCACACGAAAGCCGTGGCCTCGAGTTCCCAGGGGCCCACGATACCCTAGTTACTGTAGCGGCCAGTGTACCAACGAGGTCAGGTGTACGAAAAATGGCGCTAAATCGGTCATTCTGGGTCACTTTAGGGGGAATCTATTTTCAGCTGTGGCCGTCCTTTGGTTATGATGATGATGATAAGAAAGTTGTTACCAGAGTGCATCACATGGCAGTGCAACTCCATTAAACCCAAAAACGGCTACATTACACTTTTATATCATGTGGTTCCGTTGCCAGAATGTGGTACTTTCTGAACATAAATGCTTGATCTGTTGCCGAAAAATTTAATTCGTTATACGTTTTTATTGCATTTTTTAAGAGTCCTGAATGACGTAGTTCGGAGATAATGCACTAAAAAATAACATTCAACCGAATTAATGTACCTCCTCCTTTTTAAAGTTGGTTAAAAATATGTACATGGTTACCAAAGTGCATCTTATGAAGATTTCTTTAAGCCCAAACAGGACCCCGCTACACTATTTAATCATGGAGTTCCGTTGCCTACTTTCCGGCTACAATCATCAGATGAGGTTACTGGTAATATTTCATCAGTTATCCCTAAATTAACTTCGTCATAGTCACTTTAGTATCTCAATCTAAATATCTCACCGCCACCGAGGAAACACTAGGAATTTTGTAGGACCACCTATGGTCTTCTTCATCAGTTCTTTTTCACCAAATACTATTTTCTGAATGCAACGCCTGACACAGGCAACACTGCCATCTGGAATGCGGCGGAACACTGCGATCGCCAACCCGCTTGCCAAGCGTGGCGATTATGGCATTTACCCCCATGCAAGGCACACGAAAGCCATGGCCTCGAGTTCCCAGCGGCCCGCGATACCCTGGTTACTGTAGCGGCCAGTGTACCAACGTGGCCAGGTGTGCGAAAAATGGCGCAGAACCTCAGTCATTGTGGGTCACTTTAGGGGGGATCTATGTTCAGCTGTGGACGTCCTTTGGTTATTATAATGATCATGATGAGAAAGTCGTTACCAGAGGGCATCACATGGCAACTCCATTAAGCACAAAAACGGCTATCTTACTCTTTTATATCACTCGGTTCCATGGTATTTTCTGAACATAAATGCTTGAACTGTCGGCGTTAATTATTTATACATTTTTATTGCATTTTTTAAGTGTCCCGAATGACAAAGTTCGAGGATAATACACTAAAAAGAAAATGCAACCGAATTAAGAACCTCCTCCTTTTTAAAGTTGCTTAAAAATACATGCATGGTTATGGTTACCAAAATCCATTTCATGACGATTACATTAAGCCTAAACAGGACCCGCCACACTATTTTATCATGGAGTTCCGATGCCTCCTGTCCGGCTACAATCATCATACTAGATTCTGGTAACAACAGAACCAACCTTGTAGCATATGCAGTCAAACTACGAAAAAATTTACCAAATTAGTTCATAAATGATGTAGTTCTAAGGTAACACGCAAAAAATGAACATACAAACGAAATTACATTCTCCTCCTTTTTTAAAGTCGGTTAAAACATTAGTCAAGGTTATAAGACTGCATCTCATGACAACCCCATTAAGTCCAAACACGGCCACTCTACACTTTTTTATCTCTGTGTTCCGTTGCCTACCTCCCGGGTCCAACCACCAGATCAGGTTAATGGTAACATTTCGTCAGAAATATTTAAGTTGGCTTTGTCATAGTCGCTTTAGTATTTCAATTGAAATATCTCAGCGCCACCCAGAAAACGCAAGGAGTTTCCTATGACCACCTATGGTCTTCTTCATCAGTTCTTCTTCACCAAATACTATTTTCTGAATACAAATGTTTGACTTGTCACCGAATATACTAAAATCGTTATACATGCACCTATAAATTTTGAAGAGTTCTCTTAATTCCTCATGGATCCCATCATCAGATCTGAATTCTGGTAACAATGGGACCAACCTTGAAGTAGATGCTTTCAAACAACGAAAAAATTTTTGAAATCGGTCCATAAATGACGGAGTTCTGAAGTAACACACATAAAAAAAAAAAAAAACAACATGCCAACCGAATTGATAACCTTCTCCTTTTTTTGAAGTCGGTTAAAAAAACGCGAGGCGACGTGCGAGAGGAATAGCGAGAGGTCTGCGTACACATGCGTGCTCGCGTTTCGCCTCGCCATTCGCCTCGCTACTCGCACGAATGTGTGGCGGCAGCATAAGCTTTGAACACGACTCAATTAGACATACATTTTGTCTCTTTGCAACGTTTATTTATGTATTCCTTTTATTATAATATTTCCTCGTTTGGCACAAAGGACACTGTCTGCCCGTATTCGTTTATTAAAAATCAGTGACAAAATGAGAAACTAAAAGGCTAAAAATAAATAAACTTTTAACAAAAAATAAACCCGACTTCAAATAGGTACTAAAAAGCAACAAATAATTCTTCTTCTTCTTTATCACTTCATAAAAGTACTTTTGGACTATTTAGAACAAATCAATTTCTTAGAACAATTATATACAATTATTTTTGGTTTTGGAGTCGGTGCCAGCCACTTTTTTTGTTTCCAGAAGCCTTCGGCAGTCGTGAATAAATTGATATCTGAAGCGCTACCGCGAAAAACGAAATTCGTAAATTTCGGGCATCTTTCTATTTTACCCCTATTAAGACCTCATGAGAGTGACAGAGACAATAGTTTGAAATTAACGAATATCGTTTTTGGCGGTAGCGCCTCAGTTTCAATATTTCAATTCCCTCTCGGTACACTGCACTATAATTCGTCGCTACCTTGAAAAAATCTCGTAAGTCATTCTGGCATGGGATGAGTACAGAGTTACTGCGTTTCTACTTACAGTATCTGTGTCAGATACAAGATTTTTTCAAAGTAGTGACGATATATATGTATTATATTATTTTCTTAGTCCATTTGTCAACAAATCAAAATCAAAACAGCTGACATGCACGTACAGCGATGTAAAAAATATGAGTTTCAATTGTATGTTGAGTAGCGTGGCTGGCACCGACTCCAAAACCAAAAATAATTGTATATAATTGTTCTAAGAAATTGATTTGTTCTAAATAGTCTAAAAGTACTTTTATGAAGTGATAAAGAAAACAATTATTTGTTGCTTTTTTAGTACTTATTTGAAGTCGGGTTTATTTTTTGTTAAAAGTTTATTTATAGATCTGTTTATTTAAACCTCAGATAAGCCTTGGAGCGTGGGCACACTGGCGTTTCTGTATCGCTTTTTCTCGGCGTTCCCATATGAAATTACACGCTGCGGAGACGCCGCGTTCACGAGGCGTGCCGATTACTATGGAATCGCCAGGAAAACGTCGAGTTGCCACCTCTGGTATGCCCGGGTCCGTATTCGACGAACTGTCGGATATAAATATAAGTTTTATCTGGCCTTCACTGAAGATTTAAACTTGAAAGAAATTTTGAGAGAGAAATATCTGCACACAGTTTAAAAAGCGATACTTTTTGAAACGTTATCGAGGTTTAACTGTGGCAGCTCGGTACAATAATGTTGTAAACGCATTGTCGTATTTACACTGAATACCCGTTCGATTTAGAGTTCTATCGCAACAGCATACGGTTTACAATAGAATATTCTGCAATGGCTGTTATGATTGACAGCATTAGCATGTGAATGTAGCGTGCAAACGAGATAACATTCACGCGCGAGGGAGCGTCGAGCGGTGGACGCGATACGCGATATTTAATAAGCGGCATTGTTCCGACGCGTTGTTCCGCAGATTACGCGACGCGACGCTGACCGCAACAATAGGACTAATCTTGATTTGTTTATAATTATACACTTTAGGCTAAACAAATGTAATGTATGAAATGAAATAGTATTTATTTAATACTAGCTTCTTCCCGCGACTTCCTTTATGCACGACTTACAATTTACACAATATCTTTATAATAGTAGTCTTAATGATAGTCTGTATGTTATTCTAATTTATGAGATATATTATTATGGAGCTCTAAAAGTTATAATGTTGAAGTGGTTAGCCACATATGTCGCAGAACTGGTAATGCGCTGAAACCGTGTGCGCTTCCGAAAAAAATCCTTTGTCACTCTGTTGTCATGATGCCTTAAATGGAGTAAAAGACAAAATATGCTCGAAATTGACTTCGATGTTTATTGTAGACCTGGAGTGGAGTGATTAAAATTAAAAGTTAAACGATGTATAGATACCTATAATATAGTATAGTCCTGTATCATAAGATTCATAAGTTAAGGGTTTATAAATGAAAGACAGAGAATTAAATGCGATATTATTTAGAATTTTCGTTTATTAATCTCATTTCATCATCACTCAAAATTATATCTATATGTAGCTCGCTTTACGGGATGGCATTGGAGTCATATACGAAAATGCCGTGTCCCGGGACAGTAGAGTCAGTAGGTACTCAACTTATCAATTTGTGATTACCGAGAAATTTAATTTTGTCTCAGTACACTTAGCTTTAATTTGTAGCATGTAAGACGATTTCATTAAATAAATTATTTCTTAGAATACTAATAAAATATTATTTTACTTAATGTAATTGATAATCTTAACGAGCCTTTACGTTTGTCAAATATTTATGCTACATGTAGGCACTTAGTATATTTGCTAAGCATGTTTGTATCGCGTCTGCTACGCCGAGCGGGCTTACTCCTACGCCACCATGCCCATTGTTAGGCAGGCTATCTACTGGTATATTTATTTTTTTATATTCTACAAGACAGAAAGGCACATCGGCTACGAACATGGTGCGTGCTTTCCTCGTAAATATATTTGTACGTGTCTGCTACGCCGAGTGGGTCTACGCCCTCCGGTCCCACTGTGGTGGTCTTTCACCTCAAGTTTGCTTTCCACTATGACACAGGAAATTACAGATTTTGCCTACGAACGTAGCGCGTGCTAGCGTAAACATGTTTGCTACGCTAGTTGGAATCCTGTCTGCTACGCGGAGCGGGTCTATATATTATTTTTGTCTTCTACGAAACAGAAAGTTGCTGAAATCTGCTGTTGTCTGCGCCGGTGCCCGTTGTGCGAGCTCTCCGCTCGTCCGCTTTCCTCTACGCAGCACAAAAGGAATTGGTTAAGAATATAGCACGTGCTTTCCTCGTTAACTAGTTCACTACCCACGTTTTGTATCATGTCCTATTAGCTCTCGGACAATAGAGTCTACGCAAGTGCCCATTAGCCCTCTGCTTGTGTCTGCTACGCCGAGCGGGTCTACACCCCTAGGTTACCAGACCATTAGCTTTCTGATAGTGTCGACTACGCGGAGCGAGTCTACGCCGGTGCCCATTAGCTGAGTATTCTGCACTACTCTATTTTCGTCTACAAAATGGAAACACGCTGGTTTCGGCTACGAGCGTAGCGCGTGTTTGCTTCATAAATTAGTTTGCTACGCATGTTTGTATCGTACCTGCTGCCACGCAGGAGTTTATAAGCCATTACTACCTCTTCTGAAACTAGCAGTTTTAGGCAGTTAGGTTACATAAGTATGCGCTGGTAGGTAGGTTTATCAGTTATGATGTGAAATGTATTATGGTTGTTTTTTTATATATGTATACGTAAGAGTCATAGCCAATTTTGATTGCGTTATAATAAAAAGATTTTTCATAAATATAAATTAGTTTTCACATGAATGACGGCGCGCATTTTGCTGGAAAATTAAATTTCCTTGTTTGCTAGGCTATTCAGTTTCGTTATCAGTATTCATTGGTTGTCAGTAGAGAGCAACGAAATGTGTGCCTAAATCGTTGGCAGGCGAAATATTAATTCACTTGCAAGTTTAGGACCGTCACAAATATCTGAATAGGTACTTTATGAATTTGACGACAGAGGCATTGTTATAAAAATATAAATGCCATTGCATTGGTATTAATACTGGACGACGCTGAATAATGATGATAAAACAATGATAACGCTGCGTAAGTCGCTATAGTATATACAGATATATACTACAAAAATATTACGTCATCATAAACAATTCACAACACACAACTTGAAAACATCTTCCCTTCCACGCAGACTGTAAAAAGATGAAGCAAAAGGCGATACGGCGAGGTGGCAATAGAACCCCGACACCATTGTTCGCTCGTTAGAGTTGTTTATTCAAACTGCGTATATTAGAGAGCGATCGTTCGCTTTGCCGTACGTGCAACCCCCCCTCCACCCCCTCTACCCCGCACCCCGCACGCCAGGTTCACTAAGTTGGCTCGATAAAAACTTTTAGCAATTTGTTTTTATTATTATTCCTCTCGGGTCCAATAGGGCTGGCAACTTTCACAATCTGGAGCGAACTGCGCAAATACGTCAAGTATGGGCGATTCAGGATATGCTCAAGTTTACCGAGCACCGATCACGATTCACGGAGTTGCAACGATTCAAATAAATTGAATTGCACGTGCAGTTGATTCCGAATCCTTATACGCAATCTTTAGTTAGTGTGCAGAGCACTTATGACACAAAGTCAGTATGTTGTTGGCCGCTTTCTAGGACTGCACCACTCGCTCAGGGCTCATCGGCGGGGTGTTCAACCTCACAAACTAGGGCCTAAAGGGGCACGCACTCCAACTGTGGAATGAACTCACTGCCGGGGTTTCCCCGAGAGGCTACAGAATGAGGTTCTTCAAAAAAGAAGCGTATGGGGAAGTACCTCCTCCTTACAGAGACCACAGCCATAATAGTACTGCCGCCTTTCAGGTATGTAGTGTTGTGTTCCTGATTCGACGACCGGTCTGGCCTAGTGGGTAGTGACCCTGCCTATGAAGCCGATGGTCCTGAGTTCGATTCCCAGTCGGGGCATTTATTTGTGTGATGAGCACAGATATTTGTTCCTGAGTCATGGGTGTTTTCTATGTATTTAAGTATTTATATGTATCTGTCTATTATATATATCATCGTCTAGTACCTACAACACAAGCCTTACTGAGCTTACCGTAGGACTAGGTCGATTTGTGTAAGATTGTCCCGAAATATTTATTTATTTATTTATGATGGTGAGTAAGGTTCCCAGAGCTCCAACCCCCCTTAAAGGCTGGCAACGCGCTTGTGACTCCCCTGGCGTTGCGAGTGCCCATGGGCGACGGTAATTGCTTAACACCAGGCAATCCGTCTGCTCGTTTGCCGCCTATGTCATAAAAAAAATAAAAAAATAGGCCCTTAAAGGGTTGGCAGCGCGCGTGTGAATCCTCTGGAATTGCAGGCGCTTATAGACTACGGTAACTAGTTACCAACAGGTGGACCGTATGCTTGTTTGCCACCGTCAATATTTTTGGCTTCGTGAGATGCCCTCATACCCCTTAAATTTATCACTCGTCTCTTGTTATCACACACAGTGACGACGACCTGCCGGTCGGGCTCTGTCTTAGACATGTAGAACTTCGCGTAGTCACAATATCTTAAAATTATTATAGCCTATTTATTTTTATTTATGTATAAACTATATTATTGTAAAGTTTCATCAAAATCCGTTTTCGCGTACAACCTACATTAGACAAATGTTCGCGTTCATAATATAAGTTAGATGTTTGGCTGCTGAGAGGATCGGTACTATACGTTAATATCGCATTTGACGAACCGTACGCTTGTTAACCACTGCTGTTAAAAACAACCGCCTACACTCTTGAGAGTCATCCGTCCTACAGCATCGCTCCCACGGGCATCGTGTAAGATTTTCTTGGTAACGTTATACCGTGAGCTTACAATATTTTGAATTATATTCCCGCAAGCTGGGAGCCCTATCATTGAGCGTCGGACAACCCTATCTTCAGAACAATCGGCCCAACACGGTTATAAATGTTATACCAATCCGACCTTCCGATTAATTCCAACAAAACCCGGACGGCGGACAAGCGACGCGCATTAATAAGTGAACAAAAACTTCGTCGCGGCCGCTGCTCGTCGGAGCTGTGTGTTCTTAAGGTTCGGCCACACCGCTGCTTAAAATACGCAGTAACTATGGAATCGCAGCTTCTCAGGTCAGAAGTGTGAGGTAGATTTAGACGTTTATACACTGTAATGGGCCTACATTTAAAAATAAGGTCGTTTTTATAATTAGATATTAAGTTCTGTTTTTTATAAGGGGATGGGAACTGTTTCATCCTTACGTTGTGAACATTCCATTCATTCGCACGAAGCGATTTGCTTCTACCTTCCTAATGCGGACTGCTAAGGAATGGAATTCGCTACCTTTGTCTGTATTCCCGGAAAGATATAATTTGGGTTTTTTTAAGGCAAGAGTGAATAGGCTGTTACTGTGACTTGTGACTGAGTTCAAACGCTGGTCAGTTTTATTATAAAAAAATAATGTCTGAACTTTATTACAGCGTTAACTAAGTCGCACAGCCGGAGGTGAGCGGTGGACCGCTGTTCCGACGTACGCAGTACAATTTGGAGACTAATGAATATGTGAAGTAGTGGGTGTCACTGATATTCAGATTAATTAGCGTTACATGATACAGCAGTTACATTTGTGAAGTTTTCTGTTGTGTGTGTTTGTATTGCATAGCTACATACCATTCACTTTCATCGTTCACGTCATCGTCACAGATATTTGTTCCTGAGTCATGACTGTCATGAGTGTTATCTATGTATTTAAGTATTTGTATATTATATATTATATATATCTCTGGCTGAGTACCGACAGCACAGGCCTTCTTGAGCTTACCATGGGGTTCACTCAATTTGTGTAAGGATGTCTTGTAATATTTAACTTAATTTATTTAATTTAATTTCTGAAAACATCCACATGATAGACAAAGACCAACGACCTGTTTCGCCCGGATCCAACGATTTCCCATGACCTTAAGCAAATCGTCGGTCCACGTAGTGGGGGCCTTCCAACGCTACGTCTTCGCCACTCAAGAACCTACACCAATACTAAACAAATTACATACAAATGAATGTATGTCTTCTTCATTTTCGCCACACTTGTTAGGGAAACGCTCCATATAATTTGTTTAACAGGTGTGAAAATCGCATGTTATCTAATAGTAATAGAAAGTAATTTAACAGTTTGTTTTTTCTTAGTTATCTTAGAATGAATAACTTAAAACTTCTTTGAAAACAATTACAAACGGTTCTCTACACTCGGCTACAAACTCAGCGTATCTTGTAACAGCTTCAGCGCTCAACATTCCACTTTATGAACAAGTCGCTGCATTTGTGATTCATATTTCTAAACTAAACTTCTAGGTCGATCTTAAACGATCTACAATAAAAGATTCAAGTAGTAAATGACTATTTATTGCATTTTTCTTTATAAACTTTAATATTATCCCTCCATGCTCTACTTAAACATTCATCAATAGAACCTTTGAACAGATATATATTTACCCATTATTACTAGGTTCAAAAATAACTTTATTCCTGTAAAAAGAGAACAACAATGTGCTTATACAAACACGTGAGGTTCTTAAGTATATGTCATTTATGTATTTTTTTTAAATCATCTTATCTGTGGTCAATATACGAGTACATATAATTATCGGCTTATTACATGTTGTGTTTTTGTGGTAGTGTTCGTAAGATAGGGAGCGATTTATGTAGTCATTTTATAGAATAAAATATTTGACTTTCAAAACCCTTAATAAACTTATACAATGTCTACAGATAATACTGTTTATACTATAATTTTAGTCCGCACATTCCTGTTCGTGGCCAAAAGCCCGTGTAAAGGGAGAATTACAACGCGAGCTCGCCGGGAGCGGCGCGGCAGGCTGCCTCTGGATTTATGTTATTATTCCTTCATTTTACACGCTTTCTACCTGTGGAATTAATTTCCCGATCTGGCCGGTAAATAGCGTAAACAGTGATAAATATTAATCAGTGATAAATAAGCAGAATGTATTTTACTGCCGCGGACGCTCCAAAGATTTAATCTCCAAGGCTCCAATTTACTTAATCTGCGTCCGCATTTTCAGTTTAATATAACTCTCACACAGGATGCAAGATTTTTCATAACACCCACTTCAGGATATTTCTGTCTTATCCTACGGTTGACTGGTAGATAACGCCTTGGGTATTAATTGTATTGAAATGGGTCACTCACTATAATGAATAAGTTTGAGCCTTACGATAGTTTTGTTTTGGATTTTTTTTCTTCAAACAGGTTTGAATAATATTGTCTTCGGTTGCCGCGATAATTACTCATGAAATAAAACAACTAAAACGGATTAAATCGCGTATACTAATTTAAACGCGTAAACGTCGGGATGAAGTTTAAATTAGTATACGCGATTTAATCCGTCTTAGTTGTTTTATTTCATAGGTTTGAATAAATTAATCTTACAATAATAACATTTTCATCCATACAAACCGCGTAAACAAACACTATTACCACTTGTATTTCTCGGTTACACAAAAATGATCACTTAATTATATTTGCTGTATTAAAAATACACCCACAACACCACTTTTTGGTGAACACCCGGCAGTTCCGGGGTCGAGGCTTCTGTAAAGTTCAGCAACCACTTTACAAAACGCCATGTTTTTTTGCCGTTAACTGGTTGAATGTTATTTTAAACGTGATTTTGAATGATAAATAATTAATATTTATAATTTCCAGTAAAGTAATATTTTAGAGCTAGTATTTTCTTCGTGGTAGTGAGCTGAGAAAAATTATGTGTTTCACCTGGCAGCAAAGGGTTCCGCCCTCCCAAGGCTCCGAATTCCACTTTTTTATTCTTTCGCTAGCTTGATGTTAGCACGCGAAGGTATTAACACTAACTTTGCTCCCTTGTATAACAAATAACTATTGTGTAGTTCAGGCTATATGGATACGTAGACTACCAGTCCCTCTTTAATTAATATAGTTAGAAAAGGACGGATGATACAATACATCTCGCCGCGAAATACTGTCGCGCCGATTGTGTGCTACGCCTACTGGTGATGTAATGGTCGCCCGCCTATTAATTTGCAACCAGGCTCTGATCAGAGGAGACATTACAATTGCTAGCCATCAACATGCGACTCACCAGTTTAAGATAACTAGTATTACACCAAAACATAATAAATGTTTTGAGACAATCTTACACAAATCTACCTCGTCGTACACTCAACTTAATATTAAAGCCGTATATTAAGTTTATTGCCTTGACAATAGAAGATAATTGTGCAGCAGATAACAGCGACCACCTCCACAGCTCCGATATATCTGATGGCGACTGTACTATGAACGTCTTCCAAAATTCGTTTACGCTGCTAAAGTCCCACGCTATTGTTTTGTTCTTATACTCGTCGCGGCGAATCATGATCCCTATGACACTGACAGTTATTCCTACGACACAAACTTGTAGTGGCGTCACCGTTACATTATAATCAAATTGGAGCGTCTAAAAATGGCGTTTATTAATTTTAGGGTAGATACATGCCATTACAATGATTTTCCATTGGAATTGTAACAATTCTTAACATTTACAAGACGTTATCTCAATCAGATATTACGTTTACGCCCTGCAAAACTTACTTCGTTTGGAAGATATCGACTAGTGCAAAAAGTATCAAAAACAAATGTCAATGTACGAAACAAGTGTACAAAATAAATAGTACACTTTCAGTGTCCGATATACCTATAATCGTTTTCAGTTATACATATAGTAAGGTTATTTTTATATTATGCTATTTTTTTCGATAGCACTATGTTTAAGATGGATTTTTATTTTTACATTCGTCAAGCGTGACGTAAAATACTAGATGCTAAATGTTAAAAAGTTACATTTCTCGGCCAAAAAAATTAAGTCATTATTAGAACAACAATATAACAATCATATGAAATGCAGATTATATTTTTAAAATCACGTTTACTAACGTGGTTGAATGCAAGTGACGCCTTTGCCTATTTAAGAAGTTAAGTTACATCGACACGACCCGTCACTAATATGAACTGTCATAGGGATCATCATTCGCCGCGAGGAGTATAGTTGCATGGCTATCGAGTTATCGGCGCTATTTCATCAAACTGACAGGTCCGATATGTGTCAGCGTCATTGTTTCTAGCGTAACAGAGACCCATGGGCTCCGGGCACCGCTTCCCATTATGCGGGATGTATGTTTGTTTGTCACCAATGTAATGTTTAAAAACGCTTTTGACAATTGTCGCGATAAAAAAGATAATTGTCACAAAAATCACACGTCAAAAAATAACGAAAATTCTACTAAGTATCGTGACAATTTTATTGATGATATATAATAATATTTATTATTATAGGTTTTTATTAAAAGTAACGTGTTGGTTGCAAACAAGCACACCACCTAATGGTAAGCGGTCAATGTTACCAATGGACACTTAAAACGTCAGATATTTACATAAATATGTCGCGAATCGTGACAATTGTAGTTGTGGTGATATAGGGGCCTCGTTACCCTGGTAATCCGACAGCTCACCTCGTCTGTACCCAGTATCGGAACAAGGTGCCCGGCGTTGTGTAAAAACCTCCAATCTTCGTCGCGACCCACTTTGCTGCTAATTGGAAGGCACAATCCGGCTGTAGCTGAATATTGAACGTTTTTTGGCACAATATTGCGTTAAATTCAAATTTAAAGCATCATTTTTTATATTGAGATTTTATTACAGATTTTGATGGTAAAATGTCCGGAAACTGGTGGAAAAATATAAATAGGAGTCGTGGAAAGCTGAGACACTAAATTTCATCATACCTGTAAAATAATAATAAGTAGTAAGCCACCAAAGAAGCCAAATATCGGCACTACTATGGAAATATCTCGTACCTGACATAGACACTCAAGTTGAAACGCGCTAACTCTGCAAGCATCCCAAACGTACGTCATTTTGCTTTTGGTTGACAGAACAAGTAACGCGGGTATTTTATACATCCGTACAGATTTTTGGTGCTTGCTACAATAAAAATATCGGCAATCCTGTTATCGATAAGTACATACTACTCCAACGACAAGACTAACATACATCCACTGACTTACTCGTATATCGGCTACCTACCTAGACGATGCGTGCCACCGATCTTGTTCAAATTGAACGTAATCCGTTCACTTTTGATCCAATTTATTTTTGTAACAATTTTGAAATATATGAAATATAAATAAATTGATAGTTTTGTATGTCTCTTCCATACACGGAACAATGGTGTTCCGGACATTTGGGAGGCGTACGCGAAGCCAGGTGGACTATGTTTGTCTCAGTATTACCTGTATGACGTTGAAGTGATACTTATCGATAACAGGACTGTCGATGATTTTATTTTGTCAATCACTTACTAATAAATCGTTCGTGCTAGAAAAATATTTAGATGTCATGTCAGTACAGAGGTCAAAAGCCCCGCTATATGTGACATGATAATTATATTTAGCCACTTTGACTGCCACAAACGGCTGATGCTGAATCCACCGAGCCGCGCTCCACAGATGTGCTTATTTAGCAGCGGGAGTATATTAGCCTCATTCGTGCATTCCCGGCGCCGGCAGACAGCTCGCGCGGCACATAAACCGCGTTTATTGCTCAATGTACAATCGAGCCCATAAAGATGTACACAACTTTGAACCTTATGCCATTTCTATTAGGTGTAAAAGTGTACACGGCATATTTACGTCCTTGGCCGTACTGCGGAGTATTTCTTTAAAACTGGAATTTTGGGACAGCGTTTCTCTGAGTTACTAGTTCTTTAGTCTACGTCTTTCTTTAAGACTATTAAAACATTTTCTTAAGTGTCTTTGAGTTAGTAAAGCAGGAAAAGCAGGACAGTAGCGCCCGTTTATTATCCGTCTATTTGGGCGGAAGCTCGTCTTTCGCCGAGCACTTAAAGAGCAGTAAAATTTACATGCGGTATACCGTGGTAAGTTATACCTTACCGCTGAGCTGTAAAACAAGTCATAAACTCGATGAGGGTAATCCTATAACATTTATAGAATGGGAATTTGTTGGATAATGTTTTAAACCAATTGTTTTTTGGTAATGCGCTGTGCAGCCTTAGACCACATCAGGGGTGATAGCCTAGATGTCAATCGATTGTATATAGAAAGTATCGGAATGACATATTGTAGTCAAAGGCAAGTCAAAAGATCTTTCATGCATTTCGTTTCCATTGCATCACTCATCATTCATCATTGAAGCCATAATAATGGGAGACCAAATATGTCTTGTATCAGTTTGGGGCTAAATGCCATAGTCGCCACGCTTGGCAGGCACCCGCCTGGCGACCGCAGTAGCTGTAGATTGCATTTCCTTCAACTATCCTATGCAGGATTATTAAACAAACCTATTAACCTACCAGCCACGATGTCCACTGCTGGACTCACCTATCTAAAGCCCTAATAGTGAGTGAACTCTGAGCAATGGGAGTTTAATGTCATAATTGCTACACAGTTGGCGGGTTGGCAATCGCAATACAATTCATCGCTCTAAAGTAGCGCTGCTGTGTCCTTCAGTGGTTTCTGGTCGCTACAGGGGACAACACACGGGTTCCCCAGGTTCCGCCTAACACATTATTGAACAGCATAATAGCTAAGAAATATTATTGTTAATCATGCATAAGAACTGTAAGCGCCGTTGGATAGCTCACTCAATTGTGTAACGTATTCCATCGCATTAGATATCAAATTCGAATCCAGTTTCCGATGTAGGTACATGCGGGCTATGCGTGGATGAGACAGGGATAATTAGTTCATAGCGTTGAGTAAATTTAATCACGGGTAGGATGTTAATGTAGGTAATTAGATCGTTTGTACTATGTTGACATAGTGTGTACTATATTAATTGTATATAAGCGAGTAACTCACGTTTATAATTCGAATGTTGCCTGACCAACGCAGACTGATGATGATGACTCGACGCAGTCTGCGTCGGGCAGCCAACGCGAGCGGCTCATGATTACGCTCCTCGTTACAGAGTGAAACACGTCGAGCTGTGTTCGACTTATTAAACGAGAGTTACCCGCTTCTATACAATGAATATGATTGAATCTCACGATAGTATGTGTACTAGTTGACGACCAGTCGAATACTTCTAACAACTAAAACCAAAGGATATCAAAATATAACGCAAATCTGTATACGTATATATTTTACAGCATATATTAATTGTAACAACTATCGATTTCTTTAAATCACAGTGGTTTGTAGCACTCTCCGTTGTTCGGACGTACCTAAATAAAACAATATCCTGATTGCTCCTGCTCTAACCTGAATAAGTGAACATGTCACGGTAGCGTTAGTTTTAAATATTCCAACCCGATGGTTGGAATATTTTACAAACTACTAGCCAATTTTATTGATTCGCAAACGTACATGCCATTTGAGGTTTTGTACAGTCTAACAAATTTTGGGTTCATAATAGTAGCAGAAAGTTAAAAGGATAGGTCTGGCCTAGTGGGTAGTGACTCTGCATATGAAGCCGATGGTCCTCGGTTCAAATCGCAGTAAGAGCATTGATTTGTATGATGACAAGGGTGTTTTCTATGTATAAGTATTTATATATATATATACCCACAACACAAGCCTTCTTAAGCTTACCATGCGGCTCAGTCAAGTTGTGTAAGGATGTCCTGTATCTAGGTAAGGAGGACGTTATCATCACTTAGCATAAAATTGACTGTCATAAATGTTATAATTCATCATTTAGCAGTCTTTTTTTCTGAAACTGTATAACTTTCAGGACTTTAAAAGGCATCATCTGTTAAACATATTAGATTTGGTTTGTTTTACAACATCCCCGAACTTCCTACACTATCAGAAAAAACACACGTCATGCCTAATGATAATTAGCAACCCCCTGTATAATTGATTAAATGTTGATGTTATCAAATAGACTTTAAATAATTTTATTTTGATATCAAGATATTGTTTTTGGATGCCGCGATAATTACTCATGAAATAAAACAACTGAAACGGATTCTTTTTATGACATAAGCGGCAAACGATCGAGCAGACGGATTGTCTGGTGGTAAGCAATTACCGTCGCCCATGGGCACCCACAACACCAGGGGAGTCACAAGCGCGTTGCCGGCCTTTGATGATCACCGGGTCCACCAGTTGTTTTATTTCTTGATAACAGGGATTAAGCCAAACATCACATTTGTCAGAACTAATACGCGTGGGTACTAAAGGAACTAACAAAATATATTCTTGGAACAAACCCCCAGGCAATTAGTGAATGTTGATAGGGGCTCCGTGAGGCTGGGACGCGAAACCACGGCGACTTGCCTCGCGCCGATTCCAGTACCCTCACCATGAGTTGTGACATTGACGTTTTCGATAACGAGTATCGAGTTTACTATCTGTGCATCTCGTTCGCACTAAAATAGTACAAGCGAGATGCACAGATATTAAACTCGATACTCGTTATCGAAAACGTTAATGTCACAACTCATGGTAAGGGTACAGTTTCCATTTACGAATATTGGCGGTCAACTTGTCGATAACAGCCGGCGTCCATTTAAAGTTCAGAACAGATATCATGGTTCACCATTATACCGTCTGTCGTGCTATCCATCACTTTCACACTCACATACTTGTTGGAGCGTGACACATAATATGATAAATGATAAACCCGACCATAACCAAACCAAAATATGATTTTAGTTTAGACTATACTCGGTCAGTGAGTATGACATGCGGTAGACGGTACTTTGATTGCTAATGTTTTAACTAGAAACGGGGCTATGAACAAATTCTTAACATGAAATATTAAAACAATGCCAGAAGTGTATTACTTTATTTAAAGTTTTCAAAGTCCATAATCATCGTAACCCCAAAATTTATCCAGATAACAATAATTCAGTTTCAACGCGTTTGTTTTGTTATTACGTGTAATAATCGTGAGAGTTTAATTATTATACAAAGTAACCCTAAGTCTACTGTATTTAGTTATTAACACGAGAACAAGGAATATCCATCCACTATACGAAATGTTTGCGTAATACAAAAGTCGAGTTTAAGCGACGTTTTCACTCTGTGGTGACAAGTTGTCGTCGTAATCAACGCGAAAGCGTTCGCGTGTTACGTAGTGATAACGACTGCATTAAAGAAAAAAAAGTTTTTTTTTCTCCCATAACTAAAATTGAAATAACCCTATAGTTAGTTTCGTCACGTTTCGTCATGTCTATACCTAGATATTTTTCTAGCGCGAACGATTTCTTGCAAGTGATTGACAAAATAAAAACATCGACAGTCCTGTATATCGATAACTACCACTTCAACAACATACAGGTAATACAAAGATAAATATAGGGTAATAGGGTTGAAAATAAGTAACAATAATAAAACTATCTATTTATTCATATTTCACATACTTCAAAAAACAATTTAGAACTATGCAAATAATAAAAGTTAATTGGATCAAAATTTTACGGAATATGTTCAATTTGTTCAAGATCGGTGGCCCGTTGCGTCTACGTAGATAGCCGATATAAGACTGCGTGTTTGTCTTGTCGTTGAAGTAGTATGTAGTTATCGATAAGACGATTGTCGATATTTTTATTGTGGCTAGCACTAATGAAATGTCGTTCCTGCTAGAAAAATATCTAGGTATAGTCATGTCCGTTAGGCACTGTCAATGGTAAGCAGTCAGAGTTGCCTATAGCGTATTTTAATTCCAGATAATTCACATGGGTGTTGTAGGCTCTGAGCTCTCTAGCGAGCTTACTTACCGGCAGAACGCAACACTATGAACTCATATACAATAGAATAAATCTTTAATCAGCATCAATCAGAATAGTGAATTTCCATTTTAGATTTGCAGCAAAAATCTGTAAATGCAGTGGAAGTTTCAACAAAATCCAAGATGTCGTAAAGCTGACGGTAAAAAGTAGAATGGCCCTAACGAACGGGCCCGCTGCGGCAAATGGAAGAAAGTTCCTTATTTAAACACTAAGTTTGAGGCGACGCGCCGGCCCCGGCTCCGGATCCGGGGCCGGCTGCGGTGCCGGGCTCACCTCGGGAAGTGAGACGTCGGGATTGGGGACTCGTTTGAGTCTAGTTACCGCATACAAAATGAGGAAACTCTAATCCATATTAGGTAAATTATGTTTATCATTGAAATTCAAAACAATTCAACTAAAACAAAAATAATTTGTATGACAAAAGAAAATGAATATACAAAATAAATCCAGCAGTCCCTCACCAGCATAGGCAAGTGCCGTGGTAACTGCTCAACAACATTGCCAATATATTTTGAGGAATCTACTAAGCTGCAACGTGCAAATTACTATAAGTTGTTTTTTAAGTTAATTAGACTATATTTATGCAAGAACTAAAGATAAATATCAGCAACGCAGGCTTCGTCCAAAGGATATAAAAGAATAGCGACCACAGGCCTCGTAGCTTACTCATACCATGCGATAATATCAGCCACGGGCTTTGTCAAACTTAAAGTAAAGCATAAAAGTTAAGTAAATATGCCACCCCGAATCGTAGCCGGCTCAAAAGTCCCCATGACACTGGCAGCGTTGTCACGCTGAATCGCCAAGGAGATCTGCTGGGCCAGATACATTCTGGAGCGAGGATCGCAACCCCTCTCTCTAATTCGACGACCCATACCCACACAAACTAAAATAAGTAGCTTCTACTTCAACCAGAACAAAGTCGTGCATTAGTTCCAAAGCAGAATACTTTGCATGCTTTAGCTTAGCCGCATACGCCGCAGCAGAACCAGCAGTTTTAACGGTGTGCCACAAATGGGACGGTGTAAAGGTGCTAACACACGTAGCGTCCCACAAGAGACACTGACCCTTCTGCCAGGGAACCAATGTAAGACCATCTGTCGTCTTTTACCATCCGAGCACAACCCCGGAGGCTCCAGGACACATGGAACATTGGCTGAGATCAAAGCCCTACGAATCACCTCGCACTCCTCTGACAACTAAGCCCGTGGTGCTCGTCCTCCTGATCCACAAACAAATCGATGCACCGCGCAAACTTTGGAACCCAAACGTGCAGCTGCGATCCTCAAGGAAGTTTAATTTAATAAGTCAATTTTGTACATTTGTGAATAAGTATTTACCCGTGGCATTACAATTTACAGTCCTCGCAGTTTTTGACCTTTCTTATAACGAAAAATACAGTTATTAAATATAAATGGTTTTTTCTGTAAGCATTTTGCCTTATATTTGGTTACATTTAATATCATATCAATATCATCAGTCGTTATCGTCCGCTGAAAAGACGATTTTTTTATGTGAATTTTTGAATCGTCGAAATTACCGCCGGTAAAGATTCTAAGACTTAATAACAGATATAGTCGTAATGCGAGGTCTAGTGACAATCGGGTTTAGTCTACGGGATGCGCACTTAAATTGTCATTTGAAACGGAACTCCTCTTTGAAGATACTCGCGCTGCACGGGCTTCAGTGCAACTGCAACACGGGAGAGCCGACTGACTACCAATTGCAATGGCGGCGCGTCAATTCTTTGCTTAGGCAAGACGGGACCGGTATGAGTTTGCTTTTCCTTCACAAGCGCAAGGAAAAGTATGAACTAGGAATGCCCTACATATTGACACCTGGAACCCTTATATGTACCAAGAACTGGCAGACACGCTCCAACATTCTACAAGGACGGTGCTGCCCGTCCCCCGATGTTTACTGGTCGCAATTTAAAAAGGTCAAAAGCCGGGCCCACATATAGGTATTTAGAAAATATATCGCCGATTTTTATCACGGATAATTAAGGATTCAAAGGGTGAAAGAATTTGTCAAATCTTCCAGTTCAATGTTATACAATTTTAGATTGTTCCTTTACATTTATTTTTAATTAATTACTTTCATTAAAAAGCTGTTGCCCTTATACTGCGACCAGAAACCATCCGAAGACGCGCAGCAGATGGAACATACTGAGATCACCAACCCTGCCCAGCGTGGCGATTGTGGCATTAACCCCCATGCTTCTGCTGGAAAAGTGGATGCCAATGTCCAGTAGCTAGTTGATTATATAAATAATGGTATAGAAATTGAAGTAATTTACTTGAAGAATGAAATACACCGACTCTCAATGAAATACACCGATACTCTTCGACTGCAGCCCCTTATCTTGAGGCAGCATGTATGAATGGACAATTAGTGTCTTAGTAAATTCATTCGGTCGTTAGCACCGCAGGCTGATAGCGGCCACAGTTGCGGTGTTTTATTGTGTGTATCTATTGTGCCCCGAGGGCGCGGGACCAGTGTTGCTGGAGACCCGTGCACATTACTCGTAGTAAAGCGGACTGGTCAAGTATTTACATTTTCGTCAGTTTGTCTGAAGTCTAAGGACTAAAGTGGACCCGATGACCACGGACGTTACCAAAGGGTTCAAAACGTCGGGATGAAGTTTATTTAGTATACGCGATATAATCCGTTTCCGTTGTTTTATTTCATGAGTAAGTATCGCGGCAACTGAAGACAATATTATGTTTCTGATATTTTATTAAAAACAACGCCTTCACTTGGAGAGCCAAGGTCATTACGACCTTAAGATCCATTTAAGCACTAGGGAGTATTTCAAGTATGTAGTACATAACGTCTGGTGCAGAAGGGATAGAAGGAATAGAATTTCCAGATTCTACCTTCCCCACACAGTCCGCGCGTTCTAACAGTCCGGCACTGGGAATATAGAGCCTAAGTTGAGCGAACAAATAGTAATAATTTCGAATCAATCGCGTCGTCACTTAGTACATTTACTCGCCTGCAACTTACGCTCGAAGCGTCAGCACTCAGCAGATTTTTGCCAAACTTTGCCTGTACGCTTGGTAACCATCCTAGGACACCTAAAAGGGTCTTCGCCTGTACTCGCTAAGTCACCGAACTAGCCGCTTCTTGCCCGGATACGCGGGCGCTCGAGCACCCATGAATCCCGAAAGCATTAACGTTAGCTTTTTGCGGACACGGAGAATTCTCTTGGCTTGAGCAGAAACTAGATGTGCGATATGAATTAAACATGGCCACAGCAAAGTGGTTATGCTGTAACTTTGAGGTGCCGTTATAGTGCATAAATAGGGTAAGGCGTTTGTAGCGCTCGCAGCGCAGCGAGGCGGAATACAGAATACATGATAGTACGAGTAGAAGCAGAAAACTGAAGAATATTTTTACATGCGATATTCACGTAGTGTGACGTTTGGAACTGGTATCGATAAATTTATGATTAAGTATTATTATTTTATTATTTACTGTAATTTTCTATTGAGTCATCGACCTACTTGCTTTTTATTTTTGAGTCTTGTTTAACAAATGTTTAAAGTACCATTCTTTTATCAATTACGGTAAATTAACTATAGTAACTGAAATAGCCAAAGTAGTTTTGTCCATAACAGGACCTAGATCACAATGCCGGCCGGCTACAAAATTATCATGGTAATGGGTCACGAACGCAACATGACGACGAAAGAGGGTAGATCGCTTAAGTGTGTGGGACAGCTAAAATCCGCCGCAAGGTTGGGTTACTCCGTGGTTCTTGTAATTGTGCCAGAATATCAGTAAGTCAACATCACATACACACGTCGCAACAAATGCAACGTAATAGTACCTATCGCTTGTCCGGCCAACTGCACGACAGCGCTTGATGAAGAGCCCGTCTCCGGCCTGCGTCTGACGCTGAGAGGCAGATCGCTAACTCATGAACCCACTGGGACGGATAAGCGATAAAGGCTACTATGTGCCTTGAAAATTATATCTTATTCTGTTTACTCCCAGATATTTTAGCGGGATGACTGCAGAATAGTGGATGTTGATGTAGGTATTATATCAACTTTTTGGGCTGAATTAACGCAACAAGCGATCGACAGCCCGCCTGAGTGTGACCGAGCGCCCCTACAGTTATACTACACTATACATCAAGTGTTTATGTGACTAAAATTAGAACATAGTGGCCCGAGCGTCTTCATGCCATGTAAGTTCCATCCAAAAAGGTAATCTCTATTTTTAAATGTCCTCTTAAAAAATAGACAATCTCTGATGACATGCTTACACAAATTGACTGAGCTCCAAGGTCAGCTCAAGAAGGCTTGTTGTGGGTACTCAGCTAACGATATACATATATAATACACAAATACTAAAATATATAGAAAACACCCACGACTCAGGAACAAACGTCTGCGCGCATCACACAACTAAATGACCTTACTGGGATTGGAACCCAGTACCGTCGGCTTCATAGGCAGTGTCACTACCCACTAAGCCCGATCTATCATCTTTTGCAATGGCATAAGGACTATCGATAGTCAGCGTTGCTGTTTCTATAGTCAAGGTAAACTATATCGTTGCGAAAAGTTCCAATATGTACCTGTACTGGTGCTTTAATATTGAGGCAATAAGGTGCATGTATACATACATTTTGGCACTTTGTTCGCATTGATATATCTGTCCTTGACTGTACCTATATATTTGATACGGACAGCTAACATCGAACGGTCTGCATCAAACACCCGTTAGTTGCCAGCGGGCACCTAACTCAGAGGACGGCCTTCAACTGAGCCTCGCTAATGTGCCCAAACTCGCAACTCGGGACAGGCCATCTGCGTCACCTACCCTTAAGGAGTGTTTAAGAAGCAAGTAGTCAGACATCTCAGACCTTTGGTCTGTCTCTATTACACACGGATGTCCACTGTTTGACATAAGCTCCTATAGACCGCCACTGAGAGCAACATCCAAGCATAGGGGGTTAAATGCCAGTCTTGACAGGCGGTTTGGCGATTGAATGTTCCATCATTCTAAGGGACGCTACTGTCAATGCTCCGGCGGTATCTGATCGCAGTTTAGAGACTTTTTTTTACTATTTTACTGGCCTATAAGATAAAAAATACATAAAAGTTTTACCAATAATAATAACAAATTATAATTTTAATATTTAGCTTTTACTGTATATTAAATATATGTATGTATATTTTTAATTTAATGTAAATCCACAAACATGCATTTAAACATTATCAGAAATTGATGTTATTATTTAATTTTTTAATTCAATATCCCACTGCTGAGCAAACACTCTTCTCTACTACCTATAGCAGTATTAGCTCAAACGTTTCTGACTTATGTCACTGAAATGTTAGAAACGTATTCCGAACTTAGTATGAATCTTTCTCTTTTCCTGGACTACACGTGGACACTACACAGGAGTGTAGTTTTGTCCACGTGTAGAGCGACGAGCTGAGACTGCTTAGATAAGTAATAGCAACCATCGCGCATAACCAACTCGACCGACCAGTATAAGTTTCCAAACAGAGCCTCGTGCCCGTACCATGAGTTGTGACATTACGGTTTTCGATAACGAGTATCGAGTTTACTATCTGTGCATCTCCCTTGTACTATTTTAGTGCGAACGAGATGCACAGATAGTAAACTTGATACTCGTTATCGAAAACCGTAATGTCACAACTCATGGTACGGGTACAGAGTGTAAGTTTTTAACGTAACTTTACGTCACAAACGCGTTTGCGTTTCCCATATAAATGGGTCATACAGATCAATTAGGTTCGCGTCTCTCCTGTGGACATTGTGAAAGTTAAGGGTTTTGAAGTCTAATTTTTGATTATTTGATATATCAACATAAACCACTTCCCCTCTTACGTAACATTATACCACAAAAACATAACTTGAACTCATATAAGCCGTTAACTATTGACCACAGAAGAGACAATTTTTGTTTTAATCAATCTGTATGACCCAAATAACATTATCACTTGCGCGATCGTAAACGTTTTATACGTCAAAAGTAACTTACACTAGAGCCTCTGAAACATAGGCACAACCGTCATTCCTACATTGGCACAGCTGCAATCTATAGCAAATTATAATAACAGCTCCTTATGAAGGCAGTAATAAATCACGGCACATATCCTGGAGTCGTTTAAATCAGAATCTGGGAGTAACCCGCGCTAATCCGCTCCAGAAGGCGAGGGGGTGGGTTTAGGGAAGGGGGGGATCAAAGGGCTGCCGGTCACTAATTAAAAACGTCCGTAATTCACCCGCTCCACGAATTCCACGGTTCTTAGAGCTAGATTAGTTTAGACAAAGCCTTACGAAACGTCTTAGGTTAGGTTAGATCTTAGTAAATAAAATAAATAAACAAATATTTATCTTGAAATAAAACAACTAAAACGCCACCCAGATGTCAGTTCACCCGATGACCACGAACGCTGCTAAAGGGTTCGAAACATCGGGATGAAGTTTAAATTAGTATAGGCGATTTAATCCGTTTTAGTTGTTTTATTTCATGAGTAATTATCGCGGCAACCGAAGACAATATTAAATATTTATCATCCTTACACAGACTAACTGTGCCCCACGGTAAGCTCAAGAAGGCTTGTACCTACACCATCATATATATATTAGCCGAAGGAGGCCCACTGCTGGACATATGCCACCACCAACGTCGTGGCGACCCACAAAAACCGCTTAAAATCTACCATCATAAGCCAAGGTTTACTGTACCGCACGTTCATTACGCAAAACTGTGGACTATTTTGACATTCATATTAATTTGGACATGAAACAAAGTTATATACTCAAGGCCTCTTATTGATATAAAATCTTTATTTACTGAACGTACACAAGATAATATATCAAACAGTTTAATAGAATACAAGATGTAACAGAAAATACAAAAATATTATAAGAATAACGTATTATCTTTCACTAAACTACATGAAATAGACATGCTGTCATTTAAATGCAATTATAAACCTAGAAAGTGTACACGTGTCACACTACGGACTCTTGAATTAGGGCTATATATTATTATCTCTCGGAAACATTTTTAGAAAGCCAATAATAGAAAATGTGCACAAAAATAGAAGCAATTTGCCGCTTTATCTCACGGTCCTGTGAGACAGCGTCGGATTACCGCGGACATGACCCCCATACAACACGATGGCACTGCCATCGGCGATATTAGATTTGTAGAAATTATATTTTGATTTGATATTAACATGATGTGGACACGATGATACAGAATAATCATCCTCTCTGTTGAAGTTTGGATACTTTTTAATTTCAATAGGCTCTCGGGTAACTTAGCCTCGCCCTAACATTTTGGGATATATAATTTCTCTTTGGCGAGGATTTGAGCCGTATCAAACTAAATGCAGTGATTAGGCTTATCTGTGTCTGGGAACATGTCATTGTCAATCCGTTTCAGTTGTTTTATTTCATTACCCTGATAAGTTAAAAAAACATATCATAACAAAAAAAAATTGGCACATTTTTTTATTGCGGACTGACCTTTTTCACAAACATCGACTACTCATAAAGAGGTATTATACAGTCTAACACGAGGGGTTTACATGACTACCACGTATAATAAAGTCAGAAATAATACGGTCTGAAAAGATAGCTGCTTTCACTAAAACAAATGCCTACTCCAATTCTTGGGATAAGCCAAACGAGAATTCTTCATAGCTCCTTAAATGAACTGAAACAATAACCGAGATGAAAAGGCAAAGATCAAATCAAGACAAAATTTTAACATTTAGAATGTAGGTCAATAGCGCGAACCATATTGTACTGTTAATTGCTAAGTTTTCTCAAGCCCTCCTCGCCCCCTTGTTGACCCCCTAATTGCTCCCCCTCCCCTGTTCCCTCCTTGTTACATTTTTCATAATTTCTTTCCGTTCCCGAGTCGGCGCCGGCGCGTGTCGGATTATTAACGCCAGAGTAAATAAACTGCGTTAAGGTGGAAATGAAATTTCTTTCTATAGGCATGCGAGATGAATCTGGCGATTTACAGAACGTGTGATTATTATGTTACGGACGTGGGTATGGAGGTGTTTTCAATAAAGCTTAATTTGAGTGAAGCGTACATGTATTGAATATGTTACTATATGATTTAAAAAGCTGAGATTGGATATTGTTGATCGTGCAACATAGTTACTTGTAGGTACAGTCAGCCAAGTGGCAGTAAGCACATTGCCAGGAGAACGGATTAGAACATTTCAAAAATTTCAGAGAGCCAGAATTTTAACAATAGGTGATGACAGAGGGCATGAAGAAGAAAAATTGTCAAATTACCACTGAACTACCAGGAATGTTTTGCTGGTCCAAGGTACCCCAGAGGTTCATAGGGCCTTCACAAAATCTTTCCACGCCTATCCTCGGCAACTGTCTTCGCCTCACTTCAGCTCAACTTGTGGCTCGCAGTTCCTTCTCCACGCTCCGCCGCCACGTGTACACAGCTCCACGTGTACACGTGTAGTACCTAGTGCTCACTTATCGCCTTGAGGCCGCCACTCAAACCCCCACAGAGCGTATAGAGATCTTAAAGGTCGGAAACGTACTTATGACCCCGCTGGTGTTGCGAGTGTCCATGGGCGGCGGTAGTTGCTTATCATCAGGCAATCCGTCTGCTCGTTTGCCTCCTATAACATTAAAAAAAAAATGGCGCCGTTATCTACTAATACTCGAGCAGATGCTCCTCTTCTACCTAGCTTTATCTCTACTGCCTAGGATAACAAAACAAAAGCTATATTATTATTAACCACACATTCACTTTACACAGTCATGCGCGCACACTCACATATCCTTGTTTTATAGATTTTGAAATTAATATTATGTTATTGTTTAGTGATAGTATGAAGTACAAACTTATGTCTAACCTTGTCAACTTAGCAAATGCCTGCAAGTATTCGGGAAGGAACTGGCTCTTAAGACATAGGGAAACCTACGTTGGGAGTCAGTTGCCACTATTACAGATGTACCTTAAAAAAATGCAATAAAGATTGTTTATTATCCGACATAGGTCCAGAGAACATGAAGGTTAATTTTCTTTCTAAAAATAATTCCGATGGAATTGAGACGTAAGTTTTCGCGAGTATATCTCGCGTGTCGAGGATGATGTATGGAGGGCGCAGGGGAGGGGGGCTGAGGGGAGGGGATGCCGTTAATCATGGGCCTTCAATAAATATACGTCCTAGGGTTCACCGCAGGGAGAGTCCATTTAAGAAGATCTGTTTATGAAGTACTTAACTCAAACAAGCTCTAGTGGTTTAGCGGTAAGAGCGTATGACTTACAGTCCGGACGTCGCAGGTTCGAAGCCCAGCTTGTACCAATGATTTCAGAACGAATGTACGAAATATCATTTGATATTTACCAGTCGGTTTTTGGTGAAGAAAAGTCGTGAGGAAACCGGATTAATCCCAATAAGGCCTGGTTGGAAGGTCAGATGGCAGTCGCTTTCATAAAACTAGTGCCTACATCAAATTCTGGAATTAGTTGTCCTAGGCCACCATGAGGCGACCACTCGAGGAAGATGCTGGAGTTCTTAACTCAAGCAACTCTGCACACTTATTTTTTATAAGTATCTAATTTTTACATTTACAAACCGATTACTGCCGGCTTTGCTGACGTTCCCGCAGTTCAAGAGTTTTCCTTGAGCTCATAAAGCACAAGCAAATTAACTCCGTCTTGCCAAAAAAATTGCCCCGCCGCCACTGTCAATTAGTAACACTACTTTTAAGTAAAATAGATGACATATAGCTACTTAACTTATGCCATCTATTACAATTTATACATATCATTACGCAAGTTAACATTGAAGTGGCGAGCAGTTTTGGTCATTTGTTAGCTACACAGGCAATTTAAAACAGTTAAGTTAAAACCAGGGATCGTTACCGGTATTACGAAAAATCTAAATTTTGCCGTCAATTTGCAATTTTACTTTGATTTATTTAAATGATATTTAGGTAAGGAGAATACAGTATTTGATTAGTCCAATAAAATGCAAAAATGTCTCATAACAGTCATAACAACCGAGATACCGAAATTGAATACCGGTTAATTTGTATGATAATAACACCGGTACTCGATTCCTAGTCAAAACAACTCGCTGTTGGGCCTGGACACGCTAGCGGCGGCCACTCGACGACGATTCCATAGTAATCAGCACACTGGGCTAGTGATCCAATGGTTGTGGGTTCGAGTCCCGCTGCGAGTCAAAAAAATTCTGTTTTTCTTTTGATTTAAAATATCGAAGATATTCGCTAGCAGACGTTTTTGCATAATAAAAAAAAATTAGAAACGGGTAGCACATTGTTAACGATGCATTCTCAATGCAAATTGAGACTTCTATGCCGTTAAGTGTTAAATACGCTGACGGTAGATGTGACTACACGTCACCCATGATGACGTATACGACGAGGGATAGATAGAAAAAAATTGCCAACTCCTATAGCACAATTGGTAGTGCACTGGGATAGTGATCCAGTGGTTGTGGGTTCGAGTCCCGCTGCGAGTCAAAGTTTTTCTATTTTTCTTTCGATTTTACAAATATACTTAAAACTGTAATACCAATTAGCACGTACCTAGGGTTTATACTGTTGGTTAATTAAAATAAATGATTAAAAATAAACAATGATTATGAAAAGTTCTCAAGTGGCCACTCGTACCGACGGGCGCAGCGTAGACCCCCACAACGTGGACCGACGACCTGGTAATTATGGGTCCCTATTAGGGAGGACTGTGTCCAGCAGTGGACATCCATCGGCTGATATGATGATCAACAGGTGATTTTATCGATTTGATTCAATGGTCAGACCAGATAACCGCTAAATATGACCGTCACCACTACAGTGTAGGCGACTGAACGATCAACGGCGACAACTGGTCAACACGATCATAAGGAATCACGATCCCCAGCAGGGAGAACATCGTCTCGAGTCCCCAGAACGTCGAAATTTGGAATTTTCCAGCAACTTTCACTTTTACTCCAATTACGTCCGTCATGAGAGTGACAGTGACAATCGTACGAAATTTACGAATGTCGATTTTCGCTGTTTGTGGAAGAAGAAGAAATACGAGTATGCATTTAGAAAGCTCTGCGTGTTTTAATAATTTGTTA
The DNA here is from genome assembly GCA_022674325.2 of Grapholita molesta. NCBI lineage: Eukaryota > Metazoa > Arthropoda > Insecta > Lepidoptera > Tortricidae > Grapholita > Grapholita molesta. The sequence continues at coordinate 16,679,612 of CP053136.2, forward strand.
TATTTATACTAAGTCTCCCGGGTAGAAGACTGCGCAACTCCTCCTCGGAGCATTGCTAACTATATGACACTGAATAAACTGGTCATTTTTCGTGACCTCGAGATAACTGTGGCTTCTGCGGAACCGCTTACGACGCAAGATGCATGCCGGCGGCCATGTTTGATATACGGTGCAGTCGCGAGTGAACCGGGCAGTCGCCGGGCGCGCGCGGTTCTGAAAACTAACTTTAATACCATCTCGATCAAGCAACCATTAACCACAAACATTTTACCTTGCTATTTATGTAACTAAATAAATATCTGTTTTTACATTTCGTGTAAAAACAGATATGATTTGTTTGAGAAACAGAGATATTTCGCGCAAAGTCTGAGTCAATTAGCTTAGTTCTGTCCTTGTGTCTGCCTATGTTCACTTCACTTTGATCTCTGATGACGATGAATTCTTCTCCGCTCCATGTACATTCGTCTACCCGTCCGTATCTGTCTTACAAACAAGTAACAATTCGTCTATTTCATAGGAGACCACGTGCCTTGTGAAATCCATTCATTTTCTAAAGCGCTCTTTTGATCCTATCTTGTTTGTGATCCCTTTCAATAACGTGAATCGCACGCGCTAGTAGATAGTGCATGTATGCGAGCGAGACACATCTTCTAGAGCGAGAACATGTAACCAATACAGTATCAATGTTATTGTTGTTAACTGTACAGAAGCCATCTCGGGCGGCTTATTTTCATACCCAGGGACATTCGAGTCATGGCCCCGGCGGCGGCGTGACACGCAGATGGTTTATGAGCTGGTTGTAACTAATGGAACGCTCTTACTAAAGAATTTTATCCTATACGCGGTAAAGTAAGGTATGATTTATCTGTGATACTTGGTAATTCGGTGATACTGCGTTACCTAACGCTGAGCTGACAATCAACACAAATTGTATCAGAAACTGACAGCTGCTAATATAAATTTTGTAGCTTTTATTTCGATGTACTTATTAGATTTGCGATAAATCGAGATTAGCGAGATCTGTGTCAAATAATGTTATTTGTATAATAATATGTATCGTTAGGCGCTTCATTACTGAAACCAATATCATGAACATATCCTACACTTGCGCGTAAATACGGAGACCGTATCTAATAACCTCGCGTGTTAGCAATAACAAACGTTTAAGAAGTTATAATCGGTTATGTTGTTTAAAGTTACGCACATTTAGTTGTTCCCGCATTGCTCTGTAACATGTACGGGGTCGCTGCTCGCGGAAAATAGTTTAGAAATGAAATTGGTACAATTATGAATGTTCCGCAGCGGCCCGGCGGAGCCCCGCGGCCGGCGCTCCCCCGGGTCCGGCGCCGGGATAATGGCCAATGTTGGCGAGAATTAAAAACAACATCTATTCCACAATGTCCCCTCCCTCCCCCACCCTCGCCCGCCATTGTTGCCGCGTTGGATATTGTTCCAAACTTCGCCATATTTCACGTTATTTCGCGCGCTAGGCGAGCCAGCCTGCGCATGCAAAAATGCGGACATTTTAATGTGTCGACCGCGGCTACTTGCCGGAACAATGAATTATGTCAGCTCTTACGTCGTTGTCGGCGGAAGCTCGCAACACGCGTTACTCTCCATCTAAAACTCTGCAAGTATTACCCCACTGTTTCATCACCAAAACCAACATTGGCACAGTTCCCACACTCGCTGCGGCTCGACTGCGACGATTCACTCTATTGGCGGCTCGGGCGACACGCCACACGCCATACGTCACACGCCGCAATCACATTACCTACCTCCTACATGAACAAAAGGGGTAGGAATTGATGAAATGCAAACACAATGCGAGTCGTGCCGGCGAGCGCAGCGGGTCGCGTCCCGCTTTACAAAATTTCCACACGTACCCTCATCATCTTAATTGAATAGGAGCGTCTTGGAGGATTACGGTCTCACATTAACAAGTAACGGTCGCGCGGAGCGGGGTGGGGAGCGGGGAGCGGGGCATGCATGCACGATTTAATCGAATACGGTGGAACAATGACAGAGCAGACGTGAACGAATGTCGAACCTCGCACCGCCGCCGGTCGCGGCTCGCGGCTCGATATAGGCACCCACGCCGCGTCACTCCACTAGATACGAAATATTCTGAAACAAGTGACTTAAAATATTCCTGAAAAATAAAGTACATGACCTAATCTAACCGACTGGATTAAATTAGAAATCTCAAGAGCAGTGCAAATGGAGCAATTAATTACCTATCCTCACTGAACTTGATAGCCGTTTTCAATAAAATACTTTAATCCCTTTTCTTAAATGCAATCAACAAACAATTCATTATTTTCAGCAAGCAGAGAATACCACGAAAACGATAAATTTGTATATTTTTCTTTACAAAATTCTTTAGCTTTTTTCTTTGTAATTACTTTGTCGGCTTGTGTATTATGGTCAATAGTACGTTACTATAGAGGCCCGTAAGTAAGGGGTTGCCGGCCGAATATAATAATATACGGATAGTTCAAGGGTAACAACCTCTTTTCACGTCGATTTATGCTGCTATATGATATGTGCTATTGATATAGATTTTTATTTGTCCATTTCATTTATTTGTTCATTCATGCAATGAAATTAACAAATCTATCTTTAAATATAAAAATATTATGACTGAATGCCATGATGATGTATATGTAAAACTAAAATTAAAAAAGCATCACTTCCCGGACTAGGCCTCCAACTTTGAATGAAATATCTACAGACCCCTCGTCTATCCTAGTCTAGTGTAAAGAACATAATATTAATATTTCATTGCTTGTTTGAGAAAAGCAAATTAAAAAGTTTATTAGGATAACAAGCAGCTTTAAGATGACATAAATATTACACTATAAAAAGGCAAGCCTAGAAAGAAGCAGGCTCGGAACTCAAACAAATGGTAAAGCGTTATGTACTCAAGAGCACGGCAATAGAACCGAATCACTTTCTATATTTTAGATAGCCACAAATTATTGAAAAACATGAAAACCCAATCAAACAAAAATAAATGTATCGGAACGACATATCGAACGAAAAGTCACGTCATGTATGCCATACATTGTTTTAGGGGTAGAATAGAATACACATGTCGAGCACATACATTGACATACCACAATGTGTAACATTGCCTACCTGTACATACACCGACACGGTTGGTACGCCGCTAGTTACAGCCGCCTCTCGCCTCTCCCTTGTTATTTCAGTTATCATATTACAGTTATATAGCTATTGTCTAACTCGTTCAATAATGGAGCCGAGCTTACAATATCATAGAAACTCACGAAATGCGACATCCGTCCTTTCAGTCTGCGCGCCAAAGCGAGCTAGACTTGGCGCGGTTAGCGCCTACATTCCTTTCCTTCGGGCGTCTTTTAAAATTCAAGGAGAGTGCCCCGAGAGACGCCGAGCGCCGGTAATAGTGTCTGCCGGCTCCCGGGACGAACCCGCGCCGAGATTTCCCAGATGTACGCATACGTCTTGTAACACTCATTATTCTACATTTTCTTATATTAGCCCATCCATTGCCGGGCCTTGCGAATGTAGGGCGGGCGGGAAAGAGCGTACTTTCGCAAGTCATCAGAATTCTTTACACTATTGTCGTCACATATTACTCGGCCGGCGTTGGCCTAAATTGTAGGTTTTCCTGACCTTTATGAAGCTTTTATCAGCCTTTATCAGGTGCACGTTACGACATTTCGTGCGAGCGTTATTTGCTTGAGACTTGTAGGTAATAGTAGTTTATGTATCTGTGCATAATGCCTAATTATGTATAGTTACATACACTACTTTATCTACACACATATCATTAAGTGTTTTAAGATGGGTTCAGAAACCGTAAGGAAATGACTTATTACTATGATTACTTCTAAACATTAAAAAGTCAATGAACAAAACAAATGACAGCTTTGAACGGCGGCGTTGCGTATTTCGTATCTCAGTCAATTTTTTTTAAAACCATAGACAAGCGAATGAACTTCCTATTCTACTGTCACTCGAGTTCAAATGTCGTTCGATTTATATTAAAAAAACATAACGAATGGCGTCTCGTATCAATGGCTGTTTTAATATCTATAGATACTAGATTAGACACCCCACTTGAATTTGACAGCTGTTCCAAATTTAAATTCATAATCATAACCTACTGAAATCTTTCTGATGGTTGGTAATGCTGGTCATTGCCTACGGTTTCTGGACGCATTTTAGTGCACTTATGATATGTACGTAGATAAATAATTATTCTATTTTGCTAATGAAATGTAATGTAACGAACGGGAACACAAACTTATATACTAATTTAATAAGTTTCTGTAAAACGCCTAACCCTACAGGATTATATATGAACAATCTGGCAGCTAACTAAAACATCATATATATCTTCAATTTTATTTTAATAAATGTTACTCCTATTCTTCAGATTGAAGCGAGCCGACATACGGTTAACGATTTATACTACTAGAGATAACTACAAAGGTTGTCTGAAGGTCAGAGAGTACACACTGAATAGTTACTTGGCTAGAAGTCGCCCAGATAATGAATGCTTGTAATGTGTAATTGCCACGAAGCCGTAAGGTTGCCGCTCGGCGGGCGCAGACGCCGCTTACTGGCGATGCGTCCCGCGATGGTCATTAACTCTACTCTGCTACATGTGTGAACATGTTCTTCTCACAGCTCTATTTCACGCCGTCTGGGAACAGTATGTATGAGGGCAGAAAGTTGCAAACACAACATTTATTTCAGATAACTTCTTGCACTTATTGCAGTACTAGCCGTGCCCTGTGGTGCTACCCGCGGTTTATTAGGGAAAAAACATAGCCTGTGTGTTGATCCAGGATGTCAGCTAGCTCCATACCAAATTCTATTAAAATCGCTCCAGCCGTTTAGAAGTGAAGAAGTAACAAACATACACACTCACAAACTTTCGCCTTTATAATATTAGTGTAGATTTGCAGTTGCTAAACGGCGTAAACTCTCAGGCTGGCCTGACAGCATTCGGAGCCACCAATGGCAGCGCACCTCAAAAGTTTTACCGCATCCAATTAGGATTACGTCAAACGTATTCGTCCAAAGATTTATAATATGCTTCCTCCAGAAAGCAAACCGCGAGTTACAAATCGTTTGTACGGCAAATGAAGTCAACGTTTGCAAAAGACGCTTTGTATTCTATTAACGAGTTTCTTCGAACTGCATAGCAAATATACTTTTATAATATATACCGAGAATTTTATTCACTCATAAACTTCTTTCAAATATTAAATTGGAAATCGTCATCGCCTTATAAAATGTACATTTAACTAATAAATTTTTAATTGAGTAAAGAAAACCCTTCATCAAAAGAGTTCAGGAATATGATCAATGGAAAGTCGCGATATCTGCCCTCTCTCAGTAAACAGTCGCGGCTGTACGTTATGTGTTTCAATGTACAACAGCATGTTCGCTGTTGCCGTAATGGGTTTAATTCCGCGAACAAAAAACAAATAAATAACTGGTATTTGCATTTGTCGGATAGTTCCGGGCATCGGCGCCGCGCTAGCGAGTGACGCACGGCGGCGCGGCGGCCCTGCAGCGCAATCATTGCGTACCGGAGATGAATGGCCCAGGGTCTATAATCAGACTAACCCGCTGCGACTAGAGAAATGCATCGCCATCTTTATTTATGAATAAAACTTTAATTAAAGTGATACTCGTATAACAGTCACACGGATCTGTTTTAAATATACTCTAGTACAATTACTTGCTCAAAAGATCGTTAAATTACCTATCTTTGTGGTATAAAAAACAAAATTAAGAGAGTTGGCATGAATGAATTGAACGATTGAATGATAAATCTATGTGTGCATGAGGTTGATGCAAAAAGTAATTATGGTAATTGTTTTTAAGAGAATCTAGCATGCCTGTCAAAATATAAAACCTTTGGACCCCAGGAACATCTAACGTATACTGCTGTGGCCAACACGCCAACCATCCCTGAAGATATCTTAACCAAGGTTTATTGATCATGAACAAAAGGACTCTACATTACTAAAATGATTAACATGATACTTGTTGCAGATTATAATAATATAATTTATTTTTTCCTGTATAACGAAAACGTGTAAGGAAGTGTTCACAAAATATAAGGAGGACTTTTTCACGTATGAAGCTCCCAGTTTCATCAATAATATTGTCTCCTGATAGCAATCACAGTTGTGTGTCAGTCGAGCGGGATCCGTATTGATGTTACGCCTGCCGGTCCCGACACGTGTGTTGGTCCCACACAGCACTCACCACACAGCACGAGCCGCGGCCCGCGCCCCACATGCCGCGCGCGCTCGTTAAATGCCAGCACCGAGATCATTACGCAGTAAACTTTGTTTCCTATTTCAACACGAAATATGATTTTGTATTTTACACATACAAGCTAAAGAATTGCTGTGAATGTAACTTTAATAAAATATTGCTTTGAATAAATATAATGGATCACACACACCAGAACACGCCTAGCATTTAATTCATCAATAGTACTTATATGTACTGCCAAATTATTTAAAAGACACAGTTCAGGTAAGAAAGCATATCAAAGTATGTTTATTTTGTGAAATCTAATTTCTTTATACATTATTATTTTTATTTATATGTTGTGATAAACAGTTTGATATTATGTTTTCTTTTGGGACTACGCATAATTATGTACCTACGCATATTCAAGATTTGATGTCACAGTTTTGATAAAAATAGTATCTTCTCGGGTCAGGGTATAGGGTTGGAACCGGTGGTAGATTTTTTTTTAACGTTCATAAGTGAAACAAAAGAAATTGAAACTAAATCAAAAATAAGGATCTTTTGTCTTTTTTTTTTATTTGTGTCGGGTTTTTACTTTTGTCGGTAGTGACCCACCTGCGCCGCAGGGTGACCCCGTTTCGATACCTGCCGAGGTCTTAAGACTTGGGACGGATCTTCAGATATCAATAATCCGTGGAATTTACTTTTAAAGTGTATCGCTTGAGTTTATTAGCAGTTCTACGTGTTCAATTCAAAGTTTTTTACAAGTTAAAAATGGTGTTCGGGTGATGTAACGACGACCTTGTCGCTAGAACTACAGAGGGAGTACCTACCTACACTATAGGTACCTACACAGCGAGAGCGCCGGGCCGCAGGCTGCCCGGCAGTTCAAGGCCGGTACCGCGAACGTCGAAGTTCGTGTATTTTGAGCTTCTTTATCTTTTACTCCAATTAAGATGACATGAGAGCGACAGAGACAATCAACCTAAATTTACAAACATCGGTTTTTTTGCGGTAGCGCCGCAGCCCCTCCGAGTCCGACAATGATTTGTAATAAAATTAACTTGTACTTCCAACTTTTAAGGACTTTTCATTTACCGCCGGAAAGAAACTCCGGAATTATTAACGAGTTTTGTATTTGCAGCCTCCATTTACTCAAAAGCTGTAAATTCGTTACCTACCCTCGGGGCCAAGGTCTCTCCAGCGTTTCCCCGACGCCGCCGGCAGCGCGTTAAATGGGAACAAACTTGTAAAATTCCCACCGAAATCTCCGCAGACCACACGTGGATTTTCCCCACGGCTTACCCCCATTTGCAGCTTTATGACAAGGGAATAGAGACGTCTATTCTGCTACATATTGCCATGTTGAAGTATACGTGTGGACAAAGGAAATTTATATTCGTTTTAGTAAATGCGTTTTCAAACTTATACTCGTAGATCTGTAACTGAGAGTCGGTTGCCGATGACGCGAATACTGCACATATTCTGGCAACAGATATGACAAAGGTTACAAAAGCACGCGGACGTCCAAATTGCATAATGTAGATAGAAAAAGACTTCTCAATCATTTACTTTATATTAGCTACATATATACCTACACCTAAAAGATTAATGTCTGCGATGCGGGACGAATATTTCAGGCTGGAGGGTCTCCGCACAATAACCTATGAACACACATACTGTGCTAAGGACGTACATCTGGATAACTACTGAGCGAGGGAAGGTTACGCTCGCGACGAATAAATAAAGCAGCCTGTACGTCTATCACGACATGTGATCTTCAATTCATTTTGCGTACCTATAACACTATTAATGCTTTAATCAGTTAACGCGTTCGCTAACAGACTGTCGGCAGTTGAGGTAGTTGGTTCAATGACTCTTAATTGTCGCACTGTCAGTAAAAGTTTTGAACAAGTAAAGTAGTTTGTAATTTCATGAAAATGCACTTTGTCCAAATTGTATAATGTACCGGACAACAATGACTTAATACATACCTACCAATTAATTGTCCTTTTAGTTGATTTTTTGAGTGCTTACTCAACTCTAGTTTATCTACACAATACCTTAGTTTTTATAAATAGAGAATAAACGTAAAATAATGATTCGTTGAGTTTGCGGTGCCACATCTCTTCTGACAAACCATGCTACTGTTGGCACCTGGCTGACGAGGCAGAATAACAATATAAATAAAATAGTTGAGTCACCCAACAGCACATATTCATTAGGTCGGAACTTTTGTTTCCATCAGGCATGTACAGTGCGTTGAGCGCTCTCGAGCTGCGAGTGTCTCGGCAACTAGGTCGGCGGGAGATCGAATCAATGGATATTCAGATGTGAGTCGGTGCCTCAGAGATGCTCGCAGCCCGCGGCGCGCCCGGCGGCCTTTGTTGGGGCGGTTGTGTCTATTCAATCAACCCTACACTCGACAGTAATTATCCACTACACAGAATTGTAGTGGATACGTATACTAACACAACAATATTCGGTGATAAAACGTCAACTCAGCTTAAGTATTATCATGATAAATCAATATCAGTATGCGTCAAGAAGTCTTATGTTGTGGGTACTCAAGCAACGAGAAATTACAAAAAACCCATGACGCAGGAATAAAATCTTCTGAATCATCATCTAAATTATGTATGTTTTCATACAAATAAATGACATTAATGGGATCTGAACCCACGAGCATCGCTCCAGGTGTCGGTTGTAAGCGGTCACTACCCACTAGACCAGACTGATCGTCTTTAAAATTTTTGTTCAGAAATCTCTACAGCCCCCGTTCGCTATCTAGGCGTCAGGTCAATCATAATACAATTTTACACTACGACGGTGGCAAACGGGCATAGACCATAAACAGTCACCGTAGCCTGTCTCCATCACTTCTTGCTTGACATCGTAACAATGTTTTTACGTATAAAACGTAATTAGGGACTTAGGTATTTTAAATCGATAAGCCGCCGCCGGACGAAACCCCTCGGAGCAATACGCTTAAGCATATACGAATTCTATGCGAGGCAGGCTTTCAACGTCAATAGAGTTAGTATTGAGAATGAGGCGCTCGTTTGACCGATCTTTGAAAGAGAGACTATAGCGAACGACTTTATTCATAAGATACATGTAATACATGCTGTGTGAAGGTAGATTTATTTTACCTGATTAGGGTACTGGCACCAATGTTGGACACTTTAAACTGAAGGCATCAATGATGGACACTTAGATTTTACTTAATTCAAAAACCAAAACGTTATAAATTGATCGTTTAACAAAAAATGTTCACAACACACACGTTCATGATTGGTTCCTAGTCCATTACTGGCATCGTCGCCGACATGATAAAACTTCATATTGCCGCATAAGTTTTTTAATAAAACAAAATACGCACCCGCTAAAAGTATCCCATATACACATATATAAAATCACTTTGTGATATTTATGGCATGAATGTATTTTTTTTTCTTCTAGGAATATACCTGTTTTCATTTTAATTAAAGTCATTTTTTTATCAGATTTGGAGTAGGTAATTGAGAGCACGTCTTCCGCGACATTATTGAGTAAAACGTAGCCACAGTCGAGTTCTGGCGTCCCGCGGTGCTGCAGTTCATACAGCGTGCACAAACAGTTGAACAATGTCTCTGTACTCATGATTGTGGTACAAACCTACCGACTGCGCCAACTCCCGTTGCTAAGTAGATCATACTCCTATGTAGGTACCGTGTCTGTGCCAACTTTAATTAATTCTACCGTATTCCGTTATTACCGGGTTCAATGTAAATATTAATTAAAAGTGCCATTTAATTCTGATCGGCTTACGCTATTTCCGGAATAAAACAACTTTCGGCTGTTTTTACCTTCAGATTTTCTCGGATTCCATTTCCTGCCTGTTTTAATCCTTGAATGCGGCTTATCTCCGAAATAGGGTTCCATTTCCACTCAAAAGCTATCTATGGGATCCTCTATTATAGTTTCTTATTTCAACGTCCTTCCCTGTTACATTGACAGAATGAAATATATTACATTTTTATTAACTCTATCACAAAATATAGGTACTTACATTCAATAAGCGTTAACAAAGGGTTTCTAAGGTGTAATTTATAATGAGTTAGAATTAAACTTCATGTATAAGTAGCATCAAGCAGATTTAACTGAAATGAAAACTAGGGGGATTCCGGGGTAGCCGGCCATAGGGGAGATGTCACGACTAGTAATTATTGTCTAATTTCTTTCTAATTTGCTTCGTGTCATGCGAAAGAGCTAAAATGCGGTCAACATTTTGACAAAATTGAATAATTATTTAGCAACACTTCGTTAAAATTTGCATATCATTTATATAAGCCATCTATGGCCAACTAGTTCAAAATTTTCCTATACGAGTATAACAATCTCTTAATTTTAAAATTTACATAAGGGTCCATCTCCCTACATACACGTGTCCTGTTATCCTGCCAACTATAAGTTATATCAACTATAAACTATAATTTTACGAAGCTTCCACAAATTCGATTTAACTTTACCAAATTAGAGTGCATAATGTGTGATTGTGGAAATGAATGCAGTCAGAGCGTAATATAACAATCCCCAGAGGCGCGGCCGGCGCGCGCGAGTTGTTCTAGGGAGCTCCCTGCTGCCGGGCACCGCCGGCGCCGTCGTGTACCAAGCACACGCGAGTCTGTCGTCTGACCGGCCAGCATGTCCGCTCTACGTACTAATATGCCACTTTTTTTATCATGATTTATTTGATGAAATGTAACGTCTTCGGCCATCGATCGATCGGCCATTTTACTAGGGACTGTTGAGTGTCGGTGCTTCTTCATAACCGGCATCACAGCTTCGTACTTTTTGTAGCTGGTTTGTTAGGTAAACACAAGTTTGCCAACTACGCGAACCCATCACTACCCACGTCTATGATTAATGTTGCTTCTTCCACTGCCGGTTTCATATCTTTAGCCGACCAACCAACCGACACCTACCATATACCAGCCCCAATTGTCGTTTTACACATGGAACAACACAATTTCACTGATGAACATTTTTCCTGCTCAAATCTGTTCACTAATATACAGTTAAAAATTGAATGTAAGTATTTTATTAGACCTTGGTAACTAAAGAACTCCAAGAAAGCAGAAAAAGCACAAGTGACGTCTGCTTGGTAACAACTGCAGGTAATCCTTAATTTATAAATAGTCTCGCGAATGTATTCCATCACCGCGGACGGACGGATCTCCACCAGCTAACACTGGTTCCTTACAAAGCTAGCCTCGCAGCGGAGCCGCCGGAACGGCCGGGTGGCGGATAACAATCCGCTTGTTAATTCAAACCGACGGCCGCCGGCTCGCTGAATATTAACGACGGAAACTTTAGCGCTTTACGAATTTAATGAGCTGCGAACAGCGAAGCGCCGATTTCCCTTTTTCATTAAACGAACGTTGAACGGGCCTTATCTTCGAGCGGCTCTGTTGACCCGCAGTTATTGTTCCCCGACTTGTGGAGCCTCGGCTCCGCGCGGCGACGGCCGCCGAGAGCACTTGTAAGTGCCACCTTCATTTCTGACAGACTATAGAGATTCCTCAACGAGGACGTTATCGGTTTTATACCGACATCCCCGTTCCCCCGATCTCGTTACTTCGGAAGGCTTAATTCAAGTGGCTTCCATATCTCAAATTTATTGTACTTCTAGTAGTTCCCGAATGCTTTAAAATATAATATAATTGTTTCGGGCCTTTTTAGATTTATCTTAGTTTTAGTTTAATTTATGTATGTGCCAATCGAGACGAACCACAGCCGACTTCACCTTCACAGTTCCCAGCAGTCGTGTTACTTCAATACATAAAATGGCGAGAGAGATAGGTATCCGTGATTTATGTTCTGTGCCGATAAATAAAACCGTTATTCAACCGAAACGCCGCGTCGTTTGTCACAATCCTTTAAATAGACATGTGCGATACATATTGCATTATCTGTTTGGCTCTGAGCTCTTTTTGTGATTGTTTCACATCTGCGGGACCCCCCCTCCTCCGCCCCCCTCCCTCGCTACCAACTTGCGGGACAAGAAGCGTTTTTGAGGAAAGTCCGCAGTCGGAAAGTAACTGAACATTTACATTTGAAGGAGCTTGTTTCGTGTCTCCTTCGCCTTAATGAAGCGGAATGAGGAAAAGATTAAGCGGGAAGTCCGCACGAGTGCACCTCGGTGCTGGCTCGGCTAGTGCCCTTCAACAGCCGCCGTCGGATTTATAGGCACACTCAGTGTGTAAACATAATATTGAATTTACTGCATTTGTTTCGCCCTTTGCACACTTCAGTCTGCATTCAAGACCGAGCCGATGATTAAATTTTATAAACTAATTCAATTCATCCTGCTTCCAACACTGTCCTCCTACGCCTATTCATAGAATCAAAGTAGCGCATGCCGCATAAACAATGACCCCTCGACATTAAATTAGCGAGACCTCACTCGCATTCCTTTGCAATTTCCGTCATCGGAAACTGCCAACTGACGTAAGATTATCGAAAGTCCTGTGAATATTACAGTCGGTTTGAGGGCGCAGGATAAATATTGAGACTTGCTGAGCAGCCTCTCTAATATAATCAAATCAATCGGGATCCAAACTTCCAGCTGGATTTAGTTAGCGTTTGTTTCCCTTCCCCCTTGCCGGCCACTGAGAGATCCACCCGTTAAAATATTAATTCAATTCTGGTGTTTGAGAAGTTTATTCAAAGTTTGAGGCTTTGTGCACCCACACCGTATTCGCCCGCCGAGAGACATGTCCCGCGGGTGGTCACAAAGATGGTTCTTATAGCTCGTTCGTTTCTCGGTCTCGAGGTTATTGCGTTGTAGTCCCGCGGTCAATAACTGACAATAAATACGCAATTTGATGTTGCCTCGGCTAACCTCGTTACAGCGCGCAGCGAGAGTCGCCGCTCGCCGCTCCGGACCGTTACTATATTTTATCTAGGCTATAGTTTTCCGCTGTCGATTTGTCGATATTGTTGTCGAGATGACATACCGAAATACGAATCGACACATGCTCTCTCAATTTGATGTTTAATAAGTTACCATACATCGTCACTGATTACCAATCGATTGAAATGACAGGTCGCCAAATCGACTTCAAAGCGACGGGCAATAATCATTTATTACCAATGTCAATGAAATCCCAGAGACCAAAGGTTCACCTTTTGTACGGTTGGGTGCAGATTACGAAATCGGTGAGACGGAATATCTATTGCTTTGAATTTTAAATGCCATTTGATACAAATTCGTAGAATGCGATTTCAAATAAATTTCATCTCGATATGTGATCTAACGGTCCACTAGTTCATTAAGTCACGATTGAAATCATATTTATGATGTACTACAACCTATTGAGCAGAGGACAACCACCGATGTCGTTCCAGTCCAAAGAGTCAGCGCAGAAGCTGCCGATAGTTCTATAGAAACGCCTCTATATTTCAATAACGACTTGAAATAAGGTATTTGCCACAATGATTTACCCTTATATTCACGTTCTGAATTTTAAAAAAAATAAGCACTAATGAAGCTCCCCCCTTGTACCCTACAATCGTATTTGAATATAGTAAGGGCGGGCTTCTGCAACTCGACTATTTTGTGTGATAGTTTAATCCGGCCAGCCCAACTCCTTAAGGTATCGCACCAAACATTTGATGTTGAGTCGGGGAGGCTACTCGCGGTGAGAAGGTAGCAGACACCTATTACATACCTACTAATAGACCCGCCGCAATTCGCGCAGTTCCTCACGCGCTACACGGTGCGGCATACCGCGTCGCGTGCCGCATGCCGCTCCGATATTTGCTTATCATGTAGGCAATAGTCACACGTCTCACTTGATGCCTATTCTAGTAGTGAGACTGACTAGAATATTTGAGTGCCTTGCTCCAGTTGTCAATGTTATTTTGTCAATAATCGTCTACAGCCTATTAGTCACCTTCTGTAATTATTTATGAAACTTAATCACATTCCCCAACTTAACACTTAAATATAATTAAACGCTGTCTCATTTTTTTATTTTACTTTAAAGCATTAATTCTAAATAACAAGTGCCAAAATATTAAGTTCTTCATTTAATTAATGTATCTGAAGTAGGAGCTTAATTTGTTTATTAAATTACATTGTTTATATTGAAATAACACATTTAATTTTATAGCAGTTTACTAGATCGGTCGTTAGCGACCATCAGGCATGCTGTAATTCACTCTTACGATTGTTTCTATCACTCTAATCACGCCTTAGTTAGAGTAAACGAGAAAGTTGCCCGTTTTCGAACTACGATGTTGGCGGTAGGCCCTCAGCTCCATTCGTGATGTTTGGCAGATGATAGTGGAATGACGCTCGTCGCAGACATATTATCGAATTTAATATAGTTTTCAGCTTAGACAAGTTGTGTATAATAAAAACATTTAGTGAGTCAGATGATTATTGACAGACAACAAATTAGGAATCTCAGCTACAATAACAAAAATCACGTGGCGATTATTCTGCAAGGACAGGTCTGAGCGTCCCGCATCGAAGTTAAGCGGGCGCTAATCCGGATAAAAAGTTTCACCCATAAATAATGTAGAGGAGGAAGTGAGAATTTATGGGGCTGCCTTCTTAACAGTCGGCCCGCGGGCCTCAACACCCGTAGAACACCGACCTCGACTGGCTCCTTCTAATCTTTCAAGTCTTTATGTTATCTACTAAATTTTGTTCTTGTCGCACTATTACTATTTCGCATTACAAACTTGCTGATCTATTAGTGCTAATTACCGACACCAATCACTTGTGTACGATATGTACGATTTTAAACTAACATGGTCGTTCACATTACAAAGTGGCTAGCTACAGTTAAGTGGTAGGTAAAAGAGGTACTAGAATCTGTTCAATGAGTTCTCATTTAATAATCACAGGGTCGTTTACGTAGGAAATTAGTTTTTCACGTTTCTCAAAATAACATCGTAAGTCACTAGTCCCACCGCGAGCTAGTAAGCTATTTCAAGGGACAAAAGATAATCGCTCCCGGGTAAATAAAAGAAAGAGAAATATATTTATAGCTCATCGCCCAGCGATAAACTACGATCGTCCGGCTATGACATACCTATATATGTCTGTTTTATTTACACGGGATCGATTAGCTTTTGTCCCTTGAAATGGTTGATAGCTCATAGCTTACTAGCTCACGGTGGGACCAGTGCCTAAAAGTCATAATGTTTCATACTTAAATATACTCTAGGGACTGTAAAATATCTGCAACTACTAACTTAACACCTAATATATGTAGAAATAACGACATAAGGCGCTAATGCACAGGCCCAGTACCGCGAACATCGAAGTTCGTAAATATCGATCATCTTTCTCTTTCACTCAAATGAAGGCGCCATGTGCTCATGAGACAACAGTTTGAAAACGAGTATCCATTTTCGCGGTGGCGCCGCTGAATTCTTCCGTAAGAATATTCGACATCATTTTACTAGGGTATCGCTTTCGAGTTGATTGATACGCGGCGGCCGCAGCCGGCACGTCCCGCGTCCCGGAGGAGCCACTCCACTCCGCTGCCCACTCACCCTCGTTACTATTCCGAGGAACACCCCTCCCTTGGCTAGTCCACCGATTAGGCTAGCTCTTTGTATAAGAAGCTGGGGATCCCTAACGCAGTACTTAGAACATCGTTTTATGGGAGACCTATCCCACTAATGTTATAGACTCGAATGTTTGTCGTTATGTATGTATGGATCTGCACGCAAAAAATACTAAATGGATTTTTCATCACACTTGCTCGTCAATGGCATTATTACTTGCGAGAGTACAGAGCAGTTATAGCCGATTTAGCTCACACGGGCTGTTAAGTTTAGTTTTAAAAATATACAGAACCTATACTCAACTTGGCCTGAGGATGTTTCCAAACAGCCAAGGTGTATTGCATATCTTCAAAAGTTTGCTACAACCAACTTTTAATATGTAAAAAATATGTATTTAATAAAAAAAAACATATCTTTATATAAAATTTTACTGCAATTTAATGTTTAGTATTTATTAAAAATAATTGTTTTCTATTTGATTTTGATAATTGATACTATTTGGCAGGATGATCTGTCAACTTCGAAAACAAAACGCAGTTGTTAACATTATCTGTGGAAGACATTGAAAAAAGTTGACATTGTCGACAATCTTTTATAGTGGATGCGGTCAGATTTTAGTTTTCAAAGTGTATTTTGATTTTAAGCCTACATAAGTAACTAATTTTTACCAACGAATTTATTTTATATCCTCGTAAATGTGATGAAAAACATTATATGTACCACGGGTGGTAAGTGTATACCAAACTTGAGTCATTAAAATTTCTAATAGACTCGCGTTTACTATACCTTACTTACCATCCTCGTTGCACAATGTACTATAAATTAATTACTACAATATATGTATAATGTAGTTTATACAGAATAATACATATGGTATGAGTAATTAAATATACTGATATTTGTATAGGTACTCTTTTACTGTTTGTCTATTATTTTCAATTCTACTTTTGCAACTGATTTTGTTTAGTTATCATAATATTTTTACTCGACATGGTCGACTTTTTACGTTTTCAGGCCATTTTTCTCTGTCTGCGATCGAATTCCCAACAGTGGCTCTTACGAGCACTATGTCTCGGGTCTTATGTAGTACTTGGTATAAATGCCACATTAATGGGATCGCTGTCTCAAAGACATTTAAACGACCATAACCCTTCGTAGTAAGACACGTTATTCCTTGCGGAACATGTGCCTCATGGGACAGGAAACCTGTTAAAACACGACTACGATAATTTTACGTGATTATATCCGCTTCCTGAATAACTTACCATGTCTAATGAATAACCTCAATGCTCTTTAGTTCAGCAGAGACGAGGCTCTCAACTGTAAATGTGTCTCAGGCTGTAGGGACTCGTGAGACTAAAGTTAGCGAATCGTCCCAGCACATATGGTGTTGCTATAATCTTAAGAACATGCTCGGCATTCTTGTACCGCCTGGAGGCCGCGTCTCGGCAAGCGTAGTGTAGGGCGCCTTCAGGCTAGGTGGAGTGACGACTTGCGCAAGATGGCTGGCAGGAGCTGGATGCGAACAGCCGGAAATCGAACACGATGGCGTGAAATTGGGGAGGCCTATGTCCAGCAGTGGACTGCGATGGGCTGATGATGATGATGATGACTCTTAGTACATGGGCTCTCCAACACAAGTCGCAAGAGTGGCGAATAAACATAAGTAAAATCGTTTGGTTTTTAAATGTAAAATTGACTCAGTTTAAAAACACATATCAATCACAAATTCTAGGTAATTTCAATAGTTATGTACTGTCAATAGCGGATGCAAAATCATCTACACGCAAGTCATAACATAAATCCCTCATCAAAATTTATGTTGCCTTTTCATTTCTCCGTATTCTTCCCATTCTCTATACGCCTGACCCATTTAATGAAATGTGGCGCAGGAAGCTTCAGCCTAAAATAGATTATTCACATAACTTTCCTTTTCAGAATTTATTGTCTGAGGGAAAACGCCACAGAGCTAATCCTGCTCGGTTGCAGCCTCAGGTATTAGGTATATGCAGACGAGTTCGGGCTGTGTGATTTTTGCCTGAAATAGTTATTATTAATGTAGGCCTCGGCCGCCGCCGGCCCCTGCGGGAGCTGTCAGCTCGGCTGCAAGTATATTAAGAGTCCGGCAGATTCCTCGGCGTAATGAGGAGCTCGTCTGACGAGGGTCATCCGCCCCGGAGTTGCCAGGTTGCCCCGCTTTTTCTCATATTTTCTGCAACCCGTCACTTCACCTTGCCAGTTATCGTCTTATCAAAATCATCGCATTATCATTTAACTTTAACGAGTTGAAAGTAATATCATCGTTAGAAGAACTGCATAAATATGTCTGTAAATAAATTCAAAAATGTATTTAAACATTTTGAACTCCCGATTACGGGTCTATAGGGTCTGTGAGGAACTTCCGGCTCCGGACGCGACCGACGTCGCTTGTCAATTGTTTTTGTTTACTCTTTGTAATGGTGACTGAATAAAAGCCAATTAATTAATTTGGGCTGTTTTATTCAAGATATAATAATTGGCGACGAGATAAAACGTACCTAGTGTGCACAATTAACTATTAGTTTATGAAACAAAGAGTGTTTGTCCGAATTATTTGTTTAAATGACTATTAATGGCCGGCCGGTGTAAAGTTTATTACCAAATTAATGTCGCTCGCAGGAAAATCTGATGTAATTATAGATGAAGATGCGAAAAAGGGTCAGCATAATATCATTCAAGTGAAAAGTGGTAAAATTAGTTACATCTATAAATGTAAGAAACCGGAACTGGTGCAAATATTACTTGAAGAGAGGTTAGATTTTGCCGAGACTGATACTGTAGACCAATTACGGAAACAATTAAGTGACCATCTCAAAGAAAAACAAAATAAAAAAGTGCGTGCGGTTAAAAAAAAAATGTCAGCATTAGGAGAGTTTAAACCCTTTGATGGAGAAAAGTGGGAAGTGTTTGAACAACAGTTTGAATGTTTTATCTTAGTTAATGATATCACAGAGGAGAAGAGAGTGCCGTTATTAATTACAAAATTATCGGCCAAAGTTTTCGAGACACTTACCTACCTATGTTCACCCAAACAACCAAAAAGCCTTACATATAAGGAACTAATTAAGAAACTTCAAGATAAATATGTCAAAACATTATCGACGGCACTAGAAAGAGCTGAATTCAGAAAAAGAAACCAGTTACCAAATGAAAATATTCAAGAATATGCCTTGGAGTTAAGAAAGCTAGCAGGGAAATGCAACTTTAAAGATAATGATGATCAGATAAAAGAAAAGTTTATGGAAGGAGTGTCTTCAAAATTGATAAAATTTGAACTAATGAAGAGTCAAGTTGAAATATCATTAGAAAAGTGTATTGAACTGGCAAGAACTGTGGAAGCTGCTCTACTGCATACTAAAGGTTCCGGTGAAGTAAGTGAAATTTTTTATACCCAAGGAAAATCCAGGCCGGCTTATAAAACAAAGAAGACTGGTAATAATTATAACAATAAAGTGTCAGGCCCTGAATGTTTCTGTTGCGGTAAGAGGAATCATATAAAAGCTGAATGTACCTTGAAGAAGAAATTTTGTTCTGAATGCGGAGCGCAAGGACATATATTTAGGATGTGCCCCAGAAAAATTAAACAAGCTAATGTTCTAGAGGCAGCCACATCAGATAATCAAGAGAATAACTGTGATATGGTGGAAGATTCCATTAAAAATTTGTATGAAGGATTTCAAACTTATACAGTGAATAGTGTAAGTAGAGTACCACCTCATTACTTAAATATTGTAGTCAATGAGCAGGATCTGCCCTTTCAAACTGACACTGGCTCAGAAGTGACGGTCATATCAATGGCTGATAAAAATAAATATCTAAGTAGCTTTGAGCTACAAGATTGTAAGGTTTTATTTAGAAATTTTGACCAAACTATGTCTAAGGCCTTAGGAATTGTTACTCATGTTCCTGTCACATATAATAATGTCAGTAAATACTTAAAACTGTATATTGCACCGGATAATTATCCTAGAATAATTGGTAGGGACTGGCTTTATGCATTGGGAATGTGGCCTATTCAAACTGAATCTAAAACGGATGTGGTTTTTTCCAAATTAATTAGGTACATGACAGATGGATGGCCAGAAAAAAAGGAATTAGATAAAGAATTGATGCCATTTTATAATAGAAGGAATGAATTAACTATAGACAGGGGTTGCATTTTTTGGGGTTATCGCATATTGATACCCCCCATCACTCGAGAACGTGTTTTAGTTGAACTACACAAAAGTCATTTTGGAATTATTAGAATGAAAGAAATTGCACGCTCATACTTTTGGTGGCCTAACCTTGATTCAGAAATAGAAAATATAACAAAAAATTGTATCATATGTTTGCAAAATAGTAAAGCTCCTACAAAAATACAGAAACCATGGCCTGTTCCTCCTTCGGTGTGGCACAGGATCCATGCTGATTTTCTGGGTCCATTCCACAACAAAATGTTTCTGGTTATAGTGGACAGTTACTCGAAATGGCCAGAAATATATGAGATGGTAAATATTACTAGTTCTCGCACTATAGAAGTTTTTGAAAGTGTATTTACTCGCTTTGGGTACCCAGTTCATATGGTAACAGATAATGGTCGCACGTTTACTAGTCAAGAGTTCAAGGATTTTTGTACTACTAACCATATAAAGCATACATTTTCCCCGCCTTACCACCCTGCAACCAATGGTGCAGCTGAAAGGTTTGTGGAGACCTTTAAATCCGCTATAACAAAAATCATAGAGAGTGGACTTAATTTAAGATGTGCTGTTAATTTGTTTATGTTTGACTACAGAAGTACGCCACAGCGCACAACTGGGGTTTCGCCTGCACGGCTTATGTTAAGTAGAGAATTAAGAAATAGGTTTAGTTTATTGCGTCCTCCTCCACTTTCAGAGGTGATTCAAGAAAGAGCGGAGAAGAGCGAGCAACGGAAAAGGGAGATTAACTTTAATGTAGGTCAAAAAGTAATGGTCAAAGACTATAGGAAGGATAGCAAGCCATGGGTTCAAGGTCTGGTTATCGAGGAGTCAATACCTGGGATTACTTACGTGGTAGACGTAGAAGGGTTTAAGTGGAAGCGTCACATTAATCAGATGATAAGTTGCTCGGATGAGTTAGAAGAGTTATGTTAGTATATTAAGTTACTTAGAGTTATGTTAGTACTTTATGCATTGTATTTTTGTTAAACTTTAAAATAAGTGTGGGAGAGTGTGAGGAACGGAACGTTCGGCACTTCCGGCTCCGGACGCGACCGACGTCGCTTGTCAATTGTTTTTGTTTACTCTTTGTAATGGTGACTGAATAAAAGCCAATTAATTAATTTGGGCTGTTTTATTCAAGATATAATAGGGTCGATAGCAAGTGGGTAGTAACATTATAAATGCCTTTCGTTTTGTCTCTCCTGCGATCATTAGTTATCAGTTGTGTGCATAAATATTAGGTTTTATCACGCATTAAGATAAACAGAATAATTATGGTGTATATACGAATTAGAGTAAATACAAAAAATTTAAGCTGCAATCCCTCAGCTTTGGTCATGTTCACAGGAAAGTCTCGAACAAAATTTAGTTTTTAACCAAATATCCCTTGTACAGTCAGCGTCAAGTCAATATAGAAAATGTAGGTATTGGTACAGATCTATGTCGGTGCAGTAAGGATGTATTATTATATTTGGCGACGTTCACCGCTACCCACATATGATACAACTTAAGTCGTACCGACTTTCACAATCAGATCAGAAGTCCAGTCGTGTAAAGGCAGACAGATTACACCAAAACAATCTTATAACCTGGTTGTGTTTAGGCATTCAGCAGGCCGCCCTCCGGCATGCCTGCTCCGTGACTTGGCAACACGGTCGAGGATGTCCGGACGCTTACTTACTTAATGATCTTCCTTCGTAGTGCTGTTCACTTTAGACTTCGCGTCTTGGCTGATGTGCCGGCTTTTAAGTGTTTCACTTGCTTTCAATATCAATTCAATAAGTTTACGTTATTTAAATCGAAAGAAAAATAGATAAATTTGACTCGAACCCACAACCACTGGATCACTAGCCCAATGCACTACCAGTTGTGCTACACGAGTATTTTTCTTTCGATTTAATTATCGAAGATATTCGCTAGCAGACATTTCTTCATAATAAAAAATAAGTTTACGTTACTTTACGTAGTACGTTTGTCTGGCCTTATTTGCTCTATGGTGTGGTGAGTAGTCGTTCACTATTTAGACTTCTTCAATATATTGTTAGACGCGGTTTATGACGCTAGTAATTTATGTCACGGTTGAACAGTGGTATGAGTATAAGATTATCTCGTGAGATTAGAAACTGCAAACAAACAATAACATAAATAATGTTTGCAAGTTAAAGCGTTGTTATATTGTTTGAAACTTCTAAATTGTGAAAATTTTGAAAGATTTGTTTAATTATATTTATATTTTAACAAAAAAATTAAATTATAATTTTGATCTAATTAAATTGATAACCAAATTTAACTAAAATTGGAGTTCAACTTTTTATGTATTTCCTTTATGTGATACAAGCGTAAACCGTGAACCATGTAATGAATGTTTTCATTATTTACTATCCGCATTTCGTTGAGGACACTCGAGGAAAACTACAGCCGGGTGGTGGTATTTCTAATTCATATACCATAGCCTATAAACTCTGTACACCTACTTATATTGGGTTCTGAAACAAAAGACAGTGGGGACCAGTTATCCGTGGATTTATATCCTCATCTGTCTTGTTTGCTGACCGAAGCCTCGTTAATTTTCAATCACCTGTGGAGAGACCCTCACTAATGCGGCGCGGGTCGGGGCTTCGTAAACGGTAAAAGTTGCGCACAACCTTATTTATGGATTCGCACGCTTCAGCTCTGTGTCCACTGCGGCCTTGTTTCCACCGCTTGCCAAGTTGAACACTCGATATAACTAGTGCAAGAATTGTTCGTCATTAAAGATCTGAAGTGACCTTACACTGGTTCTTAAAAAAGCCTAAAGCATGCGAGGCTGTGGCAAGTCGCAGCCTGACCGCTGCGGACGGCATAAATAACCTCCAGCCCGCGATCCCACGATAACGGGCACGCTTGTAAACGCCCGACAACCGCGCGCGTGTAAACACCGCTAATGAAACACACACAATCAACACGCTCGCTTAAAAATGTGACTTTATTTATTCCTTCCGTCACGAACGTGATTTTGCCCCGGCGTGAATAACGGGAAAGTAATTAAATTTTATTTTCATTCAATATCCTTGCGATGAAGTACAAATAGAACGCGGATCAGCATCAAAGCGGCAACGATCCGAGGGGATTAATGGCAAAAACTGATCAATTCAGTTTGTATCTTTTCTACCCCCGTATATATTTCGTACATAATTTTGTACCTACCCTTCTTGTTAACTGTTAGGTGACATTAGATTATGTTTATCTTGTAGGACAACAAATGTGACAACAGAATATAAATCTTCTTGGTGGGACTGATACGCATAAGCCTCCTACCTGCGGAACCTGCATGTGCAAGCGGCTCACTTGACATGCCTTAACGCACCTAGAACCTACTCTGACCAGCTGTCTCGAACAAGTAATTGAAAGAATAGATATGCCTAAGATAATAAGAAATACTGTAAAGAAACTTAGTACTGAAAACACGTACTTATACTTAGGAAGAAGTGACGAGGTCCTTCACCGTCCGAGGCAGAATTCGAACCCGCATCTATCGCGGCTAACGCCCTAACCAATATGCAAGTAACCATTGGGCTACCCGAATACTTAAGTACACAAAACTTACTACTTATTATAATCGTTAATGTTTAAAAATGGTGGAATCCCTTTGAACTCCTCAGTAAAAAAACCAAGGTTGTCACTAAGTTTTGTTTCTTCCATTGAGCTAAACATTTTTTATTGATGACTTGAAGATGACGGACGACGCACTGAAGCAAGTTTCAGTTGCTTTTACCATGTTTCAACTAAATTATACCTTAGGTTTTTGCAATCTTCAACAATTTGTTCATGTCGCTATAACCGATAACTTTATTAATTATACTAATTTGTCGCCAACACGCGCAAAACTAACCCTTTGTCTTTCAGTGCGTGAAACACACGTTTGTCACCAACTTGTTATTCTAAAGGCCTACAGCGAAAATCTAAAATTGTCTACCTCCATCTCTATCACTCTTGCATGTACAAACGATAAAGAGGCAAATAGACGAGACGGTAGGCCTTCGGCCTTCGTCCCCTCGGGCGCCGGCGGTGGCGGTAGCGGCATATTTCGTGAGCTATGGCCCGTCGATAAAGCGGATTTACAACCGCTCGATTAATCTTCCCGGCCATACCCTTTGACACCCGCGCTCATTCTAATAACTTCTATCTGATTTACGGTTTAATCATAGCAAACAGTCCCGCGATTATTCAAACCGATAGCCCTGCTTCTGCAAACCCGGGACCAAGAGGAGTTTGCCATTCTATCGCGTCTGCGTCACGTGCGCACTCATATAAATTATGTTTTTGTTGTAAATCATTGTCGCACACCTTAAGAAAATAGGTGGATGATAATGCAGAGCAAACCTTAACTTATCAGTGATAATCGGAAATTCATACTGCATTATTATCTTACACAGATGTCGCTATACAAAAATGCAAGCTATATGGCTACTATCATTTTCTTACAAATTGGCAGCAATTTATTAATTCATCATTGTGAGATAATTAATGTAGTACCACCCAAATGACAAGATTCAGCGATAAGTCAACTACACACACTAATGATTTAGTTGTTGTTGTCACCCCACGCCTAGTGCTTTTAACATCTCATCCGATACCGAGCCGATGTTTGAGCTGAGTTTAGCGGACCGCAGGAAACTAGATCAGTGTGCGCGGATATACGAGCTACACAAGCGAGCGCGCTCAGGCGTGCTGGGAACGAGTTGGCTTCACGCCACTCGGCTTCACGCCTCTCGCCCTCCCCCGCCCGTCCGCTTCCCGCGTGACAACTCACTATTACTACTTGTATAAGTTATTCCACTCGCATTAACTTATTACGCTACCTTTATTTATTAAATTTACATTCATGTTGCGACATTGCACTGTTCGATATGGGTCTCTCTCATAGACCGCAATTAGCAGCTTGGAGAGTTTGATACCATAATCGCCACGCTTGGCATACTGATTGGCGATCGCAGTTCGCTGCTGCCCCTCCGGAGGTATCTTTTTGCAGTTTAGGTACGACACCGGCTCTGACGTGCGGTTGAAGCTGCCTTCAACATTTAGCAGTTTCTCAGTCTGCCATTATATTTTGATTCGGGTAAAACATTGCTATGAACGACCGGCGCGAGACATCACTATGAAGCAAACCATGGTGACGCATACTAAATAAGCTTCACCTAGAGACCAAATTCTCTATTCCTTCGATAATAAAAATGCATTTGATTCGTAAGCATGCTCTTAGTTACACTCGCGTCTAACCAAATGTGCTAAATGGAGACAATTGTAAACAATCAGATTCAATTAGAATTGAACTCGCAGTTAAAGTTTAGCAGAATTGAAGACACGTTCGGTAAAATATTGTTGACACGTTTTTAAAGCATTGAATACTCCTGTTTCTTAATAAACTGTAATAACTGGCTAGGACATTTATTTTTGTTTATCATGAATATTTGTTCGTCGGTTATATACAATGTATATCTTTAATAACGACATTGGTTTTAAGTAACGATAGTTTAAAGTTCTGTTCACAGTTTTATCAAAAGAATATAACGATTATCTTTAATAATTAACAGTAATTAATTTAAAAAAAATCTCGAGCAGCAATGTAATGCAAACATTTGAGATCACATGTCAATTGTTAAGTTTAATTTATTAAATTATTACTGATACATTGTGTGCCCAATTAATTTTGTATGATTATTTTATTTTTTAACTAAATATGCTAATTTTAGTTCATTAGGACTTATACTTTCAGCCCTTAAAATTAATGTCGTTATCAACACACACACAATACGTTGTGTGTTGTTACAACTAGGTAATGGTAATGTCTAACTAATTGTATGTCGTCGACTAGTAGCCAGAACATAAATCTGGACCAGCTCGACTTTTGTAATATTTCCCTCCAATATTTATTTATATAAATAAAAAAAAAAGTATTTTTCACGCAACTGAAAGTGCTAAATAAAATCGAGTATCATGGCGCGCGTTTGTGGAGGGGAAGAGTATCGCTTTGTCAATACGGCGGCGGCGGCGGCCTGAAAGCGAACACAGGTCGAAACGAACTCAATAATAACGCAAATTGGAGCTGTGATCGAAAAATATTGAAATTTAAATATCGCAAAACAATTACACCGAGGCCTGTGTGTAACACACACATGTTAGTATTATTTTAAGGTCGGTGCGACATGTTCGAGCATGTCAGTGTTATGTTTGTAATATGTTATGTTCGTAACGTTTTAGGTTTATGAACGAACATGTCTGACGGTCAGACGGCTTGCCTGACGAGTGTCGCGTGTTCGGTGCAGCATCAGAAACATGACACTATTTACACTTTCACTATTATCATTTTATACAACGACGGTGGTAAAAAAACATACAGTCCGACAGTGGTAAGCAGCTACCGTAGCCTATGAACGCCTGCAATTGAAGATATTTCACGCGCGCGCTGCCTACCCTTTAAGTAACTTTACATTCTCGTTTTTGAAGAACCTCATACTGTATAGCCTCTTGGAAAAACTCCGACAGGGAGTTCATCCCACAGCCGGAGCGATCGCGGGAGTAAATTCGTCCTACATCGAATAGTGCGTGCTTCTTTAGGCTTCAGAGTGTAAGGGGGAACACTCTGCGGTCATAGGAAGCGGCCTCATCATGTCGAACAGTACTTCAGAGCGCAACCAATACAAGCGATAGAAAACACGTAAGGAGGCAAAGTCTCTCCTTAGAATCAGAAGTTCAATATCGCTCGTGAGTTTGCAGGGCACAGGCACACGCGAAGAACCGATGATCGATGGGGCAGAAAGGTTCTTGTGTTTCCACGCACTGGAAGACGTACCGTTGGAAGGGTGGACCGTTGACCTGGACCCGGACGGCACAGAAATATGTTTTACATATTAGTATTAAATAGTGATCGTTGTGGATATTATCTTTGTCCAGCAACGGTTGTGTTTCGACTAGTGATGATGATTTCAATTATTTGAGTCTAAAATGAAACCACTATAACGGATTATATCTATTATACTGAACTGTACTTATACGACGTTCTTCCTTCCACGACCGCAGACAATATCCTTAAATCTGATCTCAAGCTGTCGTTTGTTTGTAGTTCCGTAGTTCATGAAGAGTTGTTTATTCTTCGTTAAATAGATAAAACATTTTAGACATCTGTTATGACAGCATTTCAAATGAATGGGTTGTTATTGTTGTCCCTATTGTTATTGTTGTCGGTCTGTCTGTCAAAGTCCTTTGTTGGCGAAAGGTATTTAAATTAACAACGACAGGGAGCGTAATGACCCCAATGCTTAAACTGACAGAATGAACATTCTTAATGGAAATAAAAGATCAATGTCGGGCCGTGCTTAGTGTCGGCGCCGTAGTTTCGATCCGTTGTTGAAAAACGGTTCAACCAATTAAGTTCACAATAACTTTCCTTAAAAAGCGTTACGTTTATGACTTACAGCTCAAAAATTAAAGGGGGCGTAAAATTTTTTCAACTAAAAAATAAACTTTTAACTTAACCTCAATTCTTTTTCAAAATCCTATCTAACGCCATTTCACACTTGTATTGTCTTTGTCACACTAATGACGCATTCATTGCAGTAAAATAAACTTTCGAACTTCTATATTCGTGGTAGGCCTACAGGCCAAGTCGTTTCCTCTTAGACTGATAAATATATTAAATACTAGCATTTCCTTACTTTGTCGGCCAGACATGCCCGTTTTTAAAGTATAGTTTAGTTTAGTTTTCATCCCAATTGGGGAGAAAGAGGGTTACTTTCGCATTTATAATATTAGTATGGATTTTGATAACTTTGAAGATTTGTCTGAGTAGAGTCGCCGACGCGTCCCGGCCGTCCTTGGGCCGCAACGCGACCCGCGGCTGCGAGGTAACTGCCAATTAGCTGCACAACAGGCGAAGTCAGGCTTAATTAACTGTTTCATTAAATATTACATTCTTATTCATTACTGATTCTGGTGAATTTTATATTATTCTGTCAAATATTTGATATTTTCTGAGACCTTTAGACATGTCTTTTATTAGTCAACTCTAGTAGTACATTTAGTCACAATGGAGCCTAAGTAGTATATTCGCAGCGAGGTCGGATCTTCATTTTTGAGTGTCGTGAGTAGTTTTAACGTTAGATCCAACCGGTATGTACACCATCTATTATGAAAATAAAAGACTGACTAAAAGATTAATCGCAAGAAATCGGGGGATTTAACTCTTTTTATCTCAAAATTAATGATTGGTCGTAGTTGTACCGTAATACATGTAAGGGAAGAATAAATATTGTGATCATAACGAGCTACTTCCTGTCAACTGGCTTATTTAGTCGTAGGAATATATATGCGAATAGGGAAAAAATCGATTGCGTAAAAATAATGGCCATGAAGAATAACGAATGTGATCCTACGGTTGTGCGGAGTACATATTGTGCGGAAACGCGAATTAGAAATAACAATATTGGCTTTACCAACGAAACCTGCTCCGTTCTACGGGGCAAACGGATGTCTTCCCGCTGTCTGCAGCGAAAATAGTGCATCGTTTGAATCGTAATAACAATTAGTCGTCAACTGCGCTATGAGTTAAATTGTTTATTTCGTCGGACGAAACCAGACTTTACAAAACGTTATACATCTGCAGTGTTTTTGCCAGTTTTGCTACCAATTTTGATGGTGGGATGGCATAAATACATATAATATGATTATGGAACACGGTGTATAGTGTCCGTTTGTGACATGGCGAAATAATAACTCAATTGGGTACCTTAAGTTTTTTAAAGTGGTCCATATTATATTTTTTTTAGTAAGTAAACTGCTAATAGTGTTCAAAACTGTGGATATCCCTTTTTTATTCCTTCCTGTTTTTTTGTTAGGTCAGTGCAATGGTCGGCGAAAAAGCGGAATCATTGTCCAGAAATACGTGAGCGTCGTCGTCGTCGTAAAGGCGTCCTTTCCGAATGTAAAGCGAATGTTGGTGGTCGTCGTGAGATGCGGGCACTACAAAATCCAGGGGCAGGCAGAAGCCGTTGAAAAACACTCGAGAACAGCAGAAATTAGGGAGCACAGCGTACAAACAAAGTCGAAATAATAACGGCGATGTTTTAAATCTGTCAAATGACAACTTGACGGTTTTACTTTTTTTTTAATGGAAGACACATATTGCAGACTTAGGCGAGAGCTCTATTCATATCACCAACCGCTTCATCTGTCAAATGAGGTATTCAAAAAAATATTTCTAAAAAAACAGAAAGGAATAAAAAAAGAATAGCCACAGTTTTGAACACCATTAGCAGTTTACTTACTACAAAAAATATAACATGGACCACTTTAAAAAACTTAAGGTACCCAATTGTGTTGCTCTGAAAAGAGAATGTTTTTATTATAAACAATGTACACAATTTATAAGCAAAACAGAAACATCATTAAACTAAAACTCAAATAAAACTCTTACCTGAAAAGAGAAACAACATTTAGAGCTAATACTCCATCTCTATTTACATAAACATTATATTTTATTATATTCACACAAATATTCAGTTATTTAAAATTAATATCTTTTCTCTGACATTTGACACGTATTTCAATATGTCAATTCAAACCTAAGAAATATGACCATAAATATAAACTAACTAAATGAAGGAAGGAGGCTCATTTACATACATACAAAAGTCGTTCATTTGTGCAGACACACATTTGACATTTGTATTCTTATATCCGGTATGGAGTTCCGTCACGCTTTGTTCTTCTCTGACCGTAGCTCTTCTCTTCCAATCTACATCTATTCTTAGTATCGTCTTATTTTCACTTAACCGTTTCGTTGCCGAAGTAGGCATACGTAGGTAAGGATATTGTACATAACAATGTCGACAATATGTGCACGTCAGCATTCCCAACGCGCCCTCTTCACGCCCGTGGCATTCGTTAATGCCTACCGCGAACATCGAACTTCGAAAGCAGACAAACTATTTGTTGTCTATTAGTCTGGCATGTAGTGCGATAGAGAGGAAGATAACGACATTTCGATTTGACGATGTTTGTCCGCTCGCTGCCCCGCACCGCCGCCGCGCCGCTCACGCACGTCGCACGGTTCCCGCGCCATTCCTGCGAGCATTCCTCGCGTGATGTACAGCGAGCCATCAAGGTCGGCTCGATATTGGACTGGAGAACGTGGCGATCATTCATTTTTTCTTCTTTACCGCTTATTTGATTATTGGCGACCGGTCTGGCCTAGTGGGTAGTGACTCTGCCTATGAAGCCGATGGTCCTGGGTTCGAATCCCAGTCAGGGCATTTATTTTTGTGATGAGCACAGATACTTATTTGTTCCTGAGTCATGGGTGTTTTCTATGTATTTAAGTATTTATATGTATCTATCTATTATATATATCGTCGTCTAGTACCTACAACACAAGCCTTACTGAGCTTACCGTAGGACTAGGTCGATTTGTGTAAGATTGTCCTGAAATATTTATTTATTTATATAAGTTGTTGTTATTGCTTAGTTTCTCGGTGCATTAGTATATATACTGTAATGCTAAGTTAAAATTTGTTGTTGTGGTTACAAATAAATAAATGAATATAAACATTCATTGAATGACAAAGAATTTGTTTTCAATTGGTATTGATAGACTTATTTTATTTAAGTGAATAACTTGCTATCGTGATGTGAGTGATACGGATAGGTTTTATTGATTATAGAAAATACCATATTTAAATTTACTTATTTGACGGCGTATACGCCTCTCTTCCTATACTATAGTATTGATGACTTTACAGAGGTGACACATTGGACAGACTGATAAACATGCTATTAGGTATTATGTTACTTCTATCTATGTTAACAATTGGACACGTACACATACTGGTTAATTTACAAAGTAAAGTACCTGACAAACCACTTGGAACCAAGTTTGCGCTCATTACAATAAGGGTTTGTTCGGACTCGTATAACTTCAGAAATGGTTTAGCTTAATGATTCCATATGAATGTGTACAAAATGGGACAATACACTTTATACTAGAATTATCATGCAACTTACAGTTTAAACTGATTTGAAGTAAAACAGCAAGGTAGTTAAGTACCTTAAGTGCACGCAGTTGAAGACAGAAAGGGTTGATTGGCACGTGTTTGTGCTCTCACTAGGGAATGCAAACCGGTTTTAACCGAAACCGAAAAAACCGGTTAAAACCGGGTTTTTGGTAGAAATCCAAAACCGGATTTTTAGAATTTGAAAAAAACCGGTTTCGGTTTTATTCGGTTTTTTTTTTATTTACCTAAGATGCCTGTTTTATTCATTAGAAGGGTATAAATTGGTCCTAATAGTCCTTAACCGGTTGAATCGACATCAAATCAAATTATGTGGTGTTGTGTTAGTTTGATCATTTATAAAATAACTTACCAAATATTTTATAAAGGAATCTAGTAACAGTAAACGAATTAACTACTTGAATATATACTACAAGACAGCGAAAAACTTAGAGCAATATTTCGGATTAGGCCATTTGATTTAAGTAAGACAAATAACATTAAAATATAAATTGATATTGTCATATATTTCAGAAAAATTACCTATCCCATCGATGTCTAACCAACAAATGAACAAACCAAAAAAAGAATTTAATAAAATTGGTTTGTTTCTATTCCTAGATACAAATAACATTAAGTCATTTGACAATTCCCATACAATAAAATAATCAGATATTCTGTCTTTAATTTCGTGATAAAATCGTGTAGGTATATACCATACTAGCTTTTTTTTCTTTCTTTCTTCATTGTTATTACTTGTTACATGATTAGTGATAGAATAAGATTATGTTAAGTAATTCTAAACTGAGCGCTTCTCGCCGACAAACATAAGTTTGGCGAGTAATAATATAAGAGTGTAATGTGTATTTGTTTGTTACTGTTCAATAAAAAAAAAACATTCGTTTTACACGTGAAGCAATCTTTTCTTTATTCCATGGCGATGAATTTAAGAATTGTTGATTCTTTTTTTGGTAAAACCGAAGAAAAAATCGGTTTTGAAAAATCTCCGGTTTTTGCATTCCCTAGCTCTCACCAGCACGTGAAAGGTGCCAAGAGTTGGAAAGATGTTAAGCAGTTAGAAGTTTCATAAAACATTTCCGTCCCGCCCGTCCCCGGGCCCGGCTGGAGGACTGGAGGCGTCACAGAGACGTCATTCACATCCGTACATGCGCTGCCATTGTTCGTCCTTTATCTAATCTCACTTTGTTTTCTCGCTGTGAAAACGTTTTCCCCTGCCATTGAAACTTTCAGAAGTAAATGTTGTTGTTTAGTATTTCCCTTATTTGAAAACTAAATGGATGGGAGTAAGTAATCATGGTTGTAAAGTTAGCACGTGTGACACCGGCTGCCCTCCGCCGACCCCGCTGCTGCCTCGTGCCCCTTCCGCTGGCTGCTGCGACTATAGTTTATTTGTAATACAATGCGACAGGACATCGATCGTTCGCTTTCACTAACCGTCGCACGTTTAATATTAATTAACACATTTTTGATCCAATATGTTATTATTGGAGTAGCAACATGAACGAAATCGAGTCTAAAGCCGGGTTCACCTAAAGCGAACCGTTGTGGTTGTGATGCGTCACAACACAACACGTCACACAAATGTGAACCTGCCCTAAAACAAACGCTTAGCGTCACTTTTGCATTCTTCACTTGTTAGATCGTGACAGATGTGATGAGGAACGGTAAAAACCCGACCAGCGTAGGCTAACAGACTCGCAACATCTCGAGTTGGAATGTTAATAGTTTACGATGACATCGATGCTGCAAGCGGTGCGCGTCGTAATGAACGAGCGAGACCTGTTATGTAAAATTCCCACTGCACCACCACTAAGCTTCTCTCCGCTGTCGCAGTTTGGACGCCGCAAAGATAGCCTAAATAAAATTAGAGTATGACACCAGGCGGGGGCAGCATTCGTCCCTACTTATGCAAGGAGTGTGCCAGCGGCAAAAAAATTGGGGCGGACCCGCGCCAACTGCATTCTTTATTGGGGACGTATAGCTGTTACATGACACGCCATATGGCGGCCTTGGCAACTGTTATATAGATTCATTCATTATTTCATAAAGAAAAATAGTATTTTCTTACCCTTTTCTATAACTTCCGTCGTAACTAATGCGTCAGGATACGCTAAAGTTGTATATGTTGCATGTCCAGGGAGGACAAACTGACGTTGTACGAGAATGATGTATATAATAATTAGGTATATACAGAGTACAGACCTAATACATTGTAATATTATTAAGAGTCATTTCTATTAATGGGTTAGTAGGGCAGCTAAAATCTCCCGCGCCGCTACGCCAAAATTATTTCAGAAGACCTTCCCTAAATTTGAATTTACATTTATGATAATCGCTCATTTAATTTATTTTCAAAATATGACCAGTCAGCAGGAGTAAGAAGTTAATGTTCTGAAAATGTTTACCGTATTTATATAAAGGCTACATCTGCCTGATCATGATACCAGTAAAAATTTCTTCGCACCAAATTTGTATTGAAAGTCAGATAATGCTTTGAGTAATCATGTGTACTGTGGAAATGAAACAGGATGCCACGGACGAGTATGTACCTACATCTCGCTGTCCCGAGGCTCGCCTCTGTGTGTAGCAGTTTGCTGAAGTGCACGCGGACGGAGCCGCGACTGCACTGGTGACGAGTGACACTGTGACACAGTTCGTAGCAGCAACGTCAGCCGAGCGACGCAGGCACTCCCCTGCATTACCTATATACCATTTCTACCTATAGCTATAGTTCCTCGGTTAACAAGTAAATAGGTTTTCGTATATGTGACTCGTAAGTACTATCAATAATAGGTACCTATTATCGATAATTAGAATGAAATAACACATACCTAGTCGTCTGCTTGAAATGGAATATATGTATTTCGTATTAGTTCGTCATGATGATAAAACAACGCCAGCGGGGCCGGGTCAGTCGTTAGTCGTAATTGTCCCATTATTTAATACAAAAACATATAAAAGCGTTTTATTTGTAATTGTCTAACGCGTCGGCTCAGGATTGCAAAGTGCCGGAGGTTCAGTTTTATATTAACATCGTACAAAGGGCAGGAGGGAAAGGGGAATTTTTAAATGTACTACCTGCCTCTCTATGGCATTTTTTACAAGTGACAAAGCAGCAAATAGAGAATTCATTACTAACCTAACCAAACACTACAATACGTATTAGTACTATTCTAGTATGTGGTCACAAATATCTGTGGTCAGTTTGAGCTGCCTTTATAGAACTTACTACGCTTCGTTTATATACAACAACTCACACATAACTTCATAGTTTAGCTTGGTCGATGTAAACATAGCACTGCACAGCTCTGGTGGAAAGGCACCCTAAGTATGCTTTCATGTTGCGTTCAATGAGTGAACTGTGTGCCCCAAGTAGACTGCTCAAGTTTTGAATCGAACCGTCGTTTGACGCGCGTCGCCAATGGACGGATGGTTAATTCTGTTACGACGGTGACAATGTAACAATGCAGTGGAGCGACAGAGCCTCAAGGGTGGCGTGACGTGGTGTGGTGTGCTGTGGTGTGGTGTGGTGTGCTGTAGTGTAGCGTGCGCCCGGGACGCCGCGGCCGCGGGCTGAGTTGGCTTTGCTAATTGGCTGCTAATTGTGTTCCCGCGGTTTGCATTGTTTGTTCCGCTATAGCGAACCTAACAGCGCCTAATTACCATTATTATTTGCCTTTCAATTCTGTTTATATATTAATTAAACGTATTGCCAAGATATAGGCACCATCTACCTAACACCCCTGTAGGTACAGGT
The DNA here is from genome assembly GCA_022674325.2 of Grapholita molesta. Lineage (NCBI taxonomy): Eukaryota > Metazoa > Arthropoda > Insecta > Lepidoptera > Tortricidae > Grapholita > Grapholita molesta. The sequence goes on from CP053136.2 coordinate 16,714,474, forward strand.
ATTGATTTAAGGGGCAGCAAGTAAATATAAAGTGGAACTTTTTCTTTGAGATAAAGATTCAATGTAGGGTAATATTTTTGTTGGAACTGCGAAGTTTGGCGTGAATTCACTCGAACTACGAAGGTTAAATTGTCGATTTTTCCTTTTCGGCCCCTACAGTTCGTGAGACACATTTCACAGTCGACCATCAAATAAAGCGGTCTCGGCTGGCGGCCGCGTGAACAGCCCGGGAGTCGCCACGCCGCGCCGCCGACGCAACCCTATAAAACTCATTTTACTACAATTAATTCATGGGCTACGTTCAAGGGAACTCAGCCCCTAACGCTGTGCCACAGGGTAGTGAATCACTCGCACTGCGCCGCGCCCGCTTTGATAAACAGGTACTTACTCAATATATCGTTTTTATTAAGAGTACATTTTTATGAAATATAAATCTGGACGGCGCGGCGCCCGCAGCTTCGAAAATGTGTAAATGTATTGCTGCGCTCCAAGTTCGTTCACGACGGTCTACGTGGGGCGACCCGTGGCCCGAATACTGTTTGGCCCATTTTCCATAATATTTAAATCTCGGATCGGAAGAACCTTTTCCCATAAGTAATATCCTAAATATAAGATTTGACTATAAACAGAATTTGTTGAGATATAAGAATAGGGGCTTTGGAGAAGGAAAATGTTGTTGTCTATAATATATGCCTTTTCGTTCGGAAATGGGTTTGAAACAAATGGGGATCCATTATTCGCAAGTCGTATTAAAATTCAGCCGCGAGAAACAAGAAGCTATTACACCGCGGAATGTCTGCTCGCCTCGCGCGTCGTCGCGTCGCGTCACTGCAGCGGCAGCCGAGCCAACTAGTCTACCTGTCAGGTTCAATATTTTTAAGAAAGCTAATGCCGCGGGCGGCAGGTCTCCCTGCTTTATGGTATTATAAGCTACAGACTTTATTAACAACCTCTAACAGTTGTATATCTAGGCATTTTTGATACTCATTATACTTTGAAATTCGGATATTCATTCATTATTCATTAATTATTCTTTATTGCATGTAAGTGAGTGGGTACAAAGGTGTTACTATACATAAAAAGAACATCACAGTCTGTCGAGATCCAGCATGCGATAACATATAAGGTAAATTTAGTTAAAGATCTAAACTTATTAACAATTTTAAAATAAATCAATCATTAAAAATACACATTGCATCATAAAATGTCAAGCTCAAATTTCAACTCTTTAAAAAACTACACATTATCATTAAATAAGCCGAATTTACATTCTTATTTACCAAAAATTTTTGAAGCTAGTAAAACCGCTTGTTTATTAGCCAATGCTTTATTTTTTTCATAAATACTTTTTCAGGATTTTCTTTAATTTCATTTGGAATATTATTATAAATTTTAATTATCATGCAGTAACAATTCCTCCTGCATAATTTAGAATCTGCTTTCGGCAATACGAGTCTATTTGGGTACCTTGTATTAAATTTACAGACATCCTTTAATTGTGTAAATAGCTCCGGGTGTGCTTTTACAAATTTAGCAGCTTCTAGCACATACAGTGAAGGCAAAGTCAAAATATTAAGTTCTTTAAACAACGGTACACATGTTGTTAGTGGTGGTACATCACTAATTGCTCTTATGCAGTTCTTTTGGCTGATGAACAGTCTACCAACCTCACTAGAATTCCCCCACAATAGAAGGCCATATCTTAGTATTGATCCTACGTGTCCATGGTAAGCAAGCAGAGCAGTTTTCTTGTTTACTAGTGATGATAGCTTTCTTAGCGGATATACAAAGCTATTAACTTTTTTTTATTTGATGTCGATTTGAGGCTTCCATGAAGATTTCCTATCAAGCAACATTCCCAAAAAATTCAAATTCAGTTATCTTGTGGTTATTAATACTTAACACAAATTTCGGGATGTTCCTTTCTATTGCAAAATTGAACATATTATGTAGTTATGTCCAAGTTTACTTTTAAACTATTTGATGTCAACCAGTTTATACAATTACATAATTAAATTGTTAATTTCATCATTATAAGAATTTTCATGAATACATGGAATTATTATTGAGATATCATCCGCAAAAAGGATAAATTTATAATCAGAAATGTCAGGTAAATTATATCATTATCATTAATATATATTAAAAATAGCAATTAAATAATCATTAATATATTTAAATAACTAAATAAAGTAATAAAATAACTTATGAATAAATACTAACTACTAACAATTAAAAAAAAACAAAACACTTGAACACATAATAGTAGTAGAAATAAACCCCAGTCTAAACTCTGGCCCGGTTCACCGTGCAAGTACCCGGCGCAAACGTCCCAAATATACTGGCCGAATTTCCGCGCTGTATGGCCAGTGAGATGCACTGAACCAAGTACGAACCAGCCCTCGCATCGCCACCCCTAAAATAGCAATGGGCCTAATACACTACCCTAAGGTACACCAACCTCATTTTTTAAGTACTTAGAGCGTATATTTACGAGTTTGTTTCCCCTTACATTTTCTATTTGAACACACTGTTGTCTGTTACTTAAATAACTACTAATCCATTTCAGAACATGACTTCTCAGTCCGTACATACTACATTTGCGCAGAAGTCTTTGATTTGAGACAAAATCAAAAGCCTTGCTCATATCGAAGAACACTACACCATTTGGAATTTTCTGGTCAACAAGTTCAAAAACCCTTCTTACCAGCGTAAAAGCCGCTAATGTTGTGGATTTTCCACTTTGAAATCCATACTGCTCTTCCTTCAGGACATTTTATGTTTATTAAAAAAAATTGTGAAACTTGATAGCACTGATTTTTCAAAAATCTTCGAGAATACGGGTACTAGAGTAATTGGACGATAGTTGTTTAAATCTTACCTATTGCCTTTTTTGTACAATTGTTTCACACCCCTTAATGTAATAATAATTAACACTTACAAAATGCTTTGTCTTTAAACAGATTCCAGGCAGCCGTGCATTTATTTTTGGACCTATATAAATAAGAACTGTTTTTGGCTACTTGCTGCTTTGTTTTGTAGAACTCATAGCGTAATTTACGTTTAGTTATCGAGCTCGTCTGGATCCCTTTAGTTATCCATTGGCTTTATCTCTCTTTCTGGCTTTCATTGGATATTGTATGAAAAGGTCCTAATGATTTCATCTTCATAGAGCGTCGAAGCTTGTTATTGCTTTGTACATTTTTTTAAACTACTAGAGATTATCAGCAGCAAAAATTGTATTTGGTTGCGTTGTTGATGTAGGTCTCAAAATATAACTACATATATCTAACCCTACCTACACCTCTGACCCGAGAAGATTATTACCGGCAAGAAACACGGCGGGACTTATTCTTTCCAAACAGGCATCAAATCTTAAAGTTCATAATTAGACGTTGTCCCACAAGAAAACATATCAAAGAGTTTAATAAAATACACGATATAACTGAATATACTTAATATAAAAATAATAATGTATAAACATATTTGACTACACGAAATAGACATGCTTTGATAATGCTTTCTTACCTGAACTGTGTCATTTAAATAATCTGGCAGTCCAGTTCCGAAGTCACCTTGAAGAGAAGGCCAGGCTGGCGTCCATAAAGCTCGGTGTGCTCAGTAGAGCGAGGAGACACTTTAGTCCGGGGCAGCAGAGACTGTTTCTCTACAAGTCGGGAGTCAGACCCCGTATGGAGTACTGATATCACCTTGCTCCTGCACCTGAATACCAACTTGAACCCTTTGACTCGGTACAAAGACGCGCTGTGCGAATCGTCGACGATCCCAAACTCACGAGCTATATTGAGCCTTTGAGTCTAAGGAGAGACTTTTCCTTCCTTTGTGTGTTCTATCGCTTGTACAATGGGTTGTGGTTTGAAGAACTGTTTGACATGCCAATGGCCGCTTTCTACCACCACACCGCTCGCCGTCGATAGTGCATTTATCCTCACACCCTGGGAGCCTAAAGGGTCGCGCACTAAGCGGTTTAAGAGGAATTTTCTCCCGCGAACGCTCCGGCTGTGGAATGAACTCCTTGTCGAAGTTTTCCATAGGGACTACAGTATGAGGTTCTTCAAAAAAGGAGTATAGCTTCTTAAAGGGTAGACAACGCGCATGTGAATCCTCTGGAGTTGCTGACTTCCATATGTACGGTAATTGCTTACTATCAGGCTGTAGGCTTGTTTGCCACCGTCGTTTTAAATTATTTGGTTCATCTTATAGAGTTTGTCTATACCAGTAGTACTTAGTAGAAGCCTCATCAGTTGTCGTTCAAACAACCCACAGATCAAAATACCTCCGCCAGTCGGCGGCGCAACCATACTGTCTCCGGCGCTCCGACGGCTTTACGGCTTACTGGCTTTATCGACTTATTCTTACCAACTGAATTTACTCGTATGCAGTACTTAAAAAGTTTCATCCGTAATGCATATTAGCATAAGCCGGGCAAGGACCCGGACCCGGCCCGGGGCCCGGCGACGGCCGGGAGCGTTCATTAATAATTCCGTTTTACGAGCCGGCTGCGCGGCCCGCACGCTGCAGGCCATCCGCCTTCTCCTTCAAGTTTTTCAATTTAAAAAGCACTTCAATTTGAATAAGTCGAGTTTGAATACTATGTCCGGCGTCGGCACGGCGGACCAATGTCAATGTTTGACCGCCGACAGCTCACCGACGTTCAACAAGTTGGGAGCATGTCCATAGGACAGCTATACCGCGCAGTGCTGTGCTATGTGGCGTTCCAATATCGCATGGTGTTTTATGAAAGAGATTCATAGAAGAATAAGCTCATTCGTTCCCTGGAATAAGACATCGGGAGGATTGTAGGGCCTCCCGGGGTACGCGTACGGCGCGGCTTTGTGTCTGCATGTACGGAGCGGGGACTCAGATTAAAGTATTATTCGATAACCACAAGACAAACTGACAGCCAGCATTGGCTACCGTTGGCGATGTAAAAAACATTTTTTTAAACAAAAGATCATGTTCAGAACAAACAATAATGCTCGGGATGAAATTAGTATCCGCGATAAAATCTGTTTAATTTTTTTTATTTCACGAATAATATCGCGGCAACCGAAGGCAATAGAAATTGTTTCAAAATTGTTTCGTGTAAATTCTTCGTACGAGCGCGTCAAAATGTTTCACAGATAATCGCTGAATACATGTAATGTACTGCCTATTTACTGTACTGATGTCAAATTGGAAAAAGGATAAACAACAATTTGAGCACGTATCATTTATTGCGGCGTGCGATTTCCGAGTTCGCGAGCGGTGGCGGTGGCTGACGTCAACAGCGTCAGCCGCGCCGCGTGCCCGCCGGCGATACCGATCGCGGCCGCCCAGCTGTTTATAGCGGCCACCAACCGCTGAGGCCTACTATTCAGGTCGTTTACAACAAGGTGTCGCCGTAAAGTTAGTCGCGAAGATTGTTATGGCGCGGTCAAAAGGTCGCACAATGGTGAGCGCGGCCCGGGCCGGCGGCGGTGCGGGGAGCAGGGGCGGCGCGGCGGGCTGGCGCGCGGGTGACGGGGTCCGGCAGTCTCGCACGCGACGTCGGCGGGAGCGCACGTCGCCCGCACACCACGCGCGAGCGCGCCGGTTGCGTCACAGTGCAGTGCGGAGTATGCCAGCCCCGAGCACCCGCATGACGGCCACGTGCGTGCATTTCAAAAAAACTTTCAATTTAGTTTAGTTCAGCAATTTCCCCGATGTTTGAAAAACTTAACTAATGTGGAGAAAAGTTCTACGAACTTAAGTATACAAATAATATGAAGCGTAAAGATCTCACAACTTGAAATCTGTGCAAGTCTCATGAAGTAATAGTGTGATTTAAGCCTGCCTGCACATCGATGTTCCCGGGGGACACAGAATGGAATTCTATCGGGAAGGAGTGAACACGTGTGTGACATCCGTCGGCTAACGGTGATCACTTGTCGTTGTTTTCAGCTCTTGATATTTTTTACAGCAATAACCGTCACGTAAGTCTATCAAAACGTATAGACTAGGTCCTTCTGTAGAAACCAACCTAGGACCGACAACCTTTCACTTCGAAATAGCCATGCCTTTTTCATCAGCTAAGTTGGCAAAACGAGGCTCTAGTCTCATACCAAGGGCTTTGTATTTTTTAATTTTTTCCTAATTTGGTTTACCTACGAATATGTAAATACATAGTTTACAATAAGTGTTCCGGACGTTGATAGGCATAGGAGGCTGGATCGAGCGCACTTTTCCGACATTTTAGTAGCGCAGATTCGTAAATATGTAATAGTATCCATGTGTGTAATAAAAGACATTAGAAGCCAATTCGACTCGACTTTCCTACAACAATTATTATTTTTATTTCCGGGTCCGCTAAAAGCTTCGATACGTCGAGATGAAGTTTAAATCAGTATACAATCTGCCCCAGTTGTTTTCTTTCATAAATAATTATCACGGCAACCGAAGAGAATATTATATTTAATGCAAGACAAAACTAAAGCAGAGTTACCAGTGTAACCCATCGCTCATTCACTGTTGGAATCTGTTGCGGTTTACATAGACGTGAGGCGTGACGTGCCTGCGGCCAACTCTTCCAATACTTCAGACAAACTTCAGTCCAGTTTCTTCACCGATCTCCTTCCGGCAGGGGTGAAACTTCATGGGATCATGCAAATATTTAGGTACAACTATTGCTAGTCAACGCTCCAAACTATCATCATTATAAGAGACATGCTTTTTGCTTATAATTTCCTGAAGGGATGCGACGTTACATCAGTATTTTCTTTAACTTGATATATAAACGCGTTGCCGTCTGTTTTAGTTACATTAGGAATAACGTGAATAAGTAAACTTGGTTAGATTATCTTCCCATTGACGCCACTGATTGGTGTTACCCTACCTCATCGTAACGACAAAACCAAATTCATGTCCCAATTCAAATATGGGCCCATGTCGTGTCTTAAGTGTTCCAGTTTTCGGAAAAGAAACGTGGTGATATGATATTTGCGGAGGGTGGTTAATTGTACCGAAAATTTATTCAAGATTATTAGATTAGCCGGCAATCACAAGCAACTCTTCATACGTTACTGCTTACGTTAAATGACTATTTTCTAGTTCATCGTCCTTTTCTGTTCTTCTAAAGTAATGTATGAGGTAGCGCACGTTCAGGGAACAACATCTCGTACAAATCTGAAGGCCTGCCGCGTAAATCATTTTTTTAACGATGGTCTCTGTCTCTGTAATTACGCCTTATTGGAGTAAGAGAGACAGATACCTGAAATATTCAAATTACGATCTCCACCTTACAAAAAACCACAGCCAAATAGCACTTAACCCTAGAGCTCAGAGCTTCTTTAAGGGCGAATCCCCTGGAGTTTCAGGAGTCCATAGCCTTACCATCAGGCGGGCATTGCTCGTTTGCCATCGTCATAATATTTAAAAAAGTAATCGGTGTTGACACAGTCCGTCAAGCTGGTAGTAGACATACATGTACCTGCTGACGTAGGACTTCACTGCCACAAGGCGACTTGAGTGAAGTGAGAACTGCTACCCTCACAGAACCCTAAAATTTGCCAAATATTTAATGTGTTTAAGTTACTTAAAACATGAAAGTAATCATATGAACACGAATAATTCTACGAGTAGGTGGTATGACAAACAAATATTCGATACATAAAAACATATTTTGCTAACAAAGTACCTAGTACCTACTGCAACAAAAAACTAACTTTGACGACCGGTCTGGCCTAGTGGGTGACCCTGCCTGTGAAGCCGATGGTCCTGGATTCAAAACCCAGTCAGGGCATTTATTTGTCTGATGCACACAGATATTTATTCCTGAGTCATGGGGTCATTTGGGGGACGGGTAATGTTTTCTATAAATTTAAGTATATACTCGTATATTAGAGATGTGCTGACTACGGTTTTAGCCGACTAGACGAGTAATCGGCAGTCAGGTGGCCGATTAGTCGGCTGACTAGTCGGCGCGGCAGCCGCGTAGCAACTACTGCGGTCACCAACCCGCCTGCCAAGCGTAGCGACTATGGCAACTACCCCCTATGATACAAGTCATATTTGTGGTAGGCCTATGTCCAGCAGGGGACTGCATACGGCTGAAATGTATGTATGTTTGTACGGTTTGTGAGTGCCTGTAATAGATTTCTGAAATTATTTTAGGATGTAACACATTTTGTTTTTGAAACTTGTTGTACTCGTTGTAAATTAAAATTGAGAAAGGATAGGCCTGTACATACATGACATGGTATTTTTCTCAACTTTATCGAATTTTGATTTTATTATCACTATTATCAGAGATCCCACCCTCACCATTACCAATATTATATTCATTTTAGCGGAGGGCGGCACCAACATACTAAAATAAAATTTAATCAAAATGTTTATTTCCCAATTTTCCATCAAGGTTATCAGTTAGTTTTATATTACGCTTTTTTAATTATGTTGAAAAGGCGGCAGCTTCAGAAAAGCGGTATAAAGTTTCCCACAAAGAATGCTAAACTTGTCGAGTTGGAGTGGCGCCGCTCGCTCGAGCGCCAAGTTAAGTGTGCACCAACTACTGATAGATCGACTTTTATCCGTCAGGATAGCGCAAACACTCAACTGCATTCAGTAGCATGAGTGATTACAGCAAGAAGGTAATAATTAATGATGTTAATAATTGATTATCATTTGAATAGCCAGCCTTATGAGCCACATACTTGAATATCTGTCTGCCGGCCCAGCCCAGATCTGATGCCCACGGTCTCGAACAACCAAAGGATCTCACCACTCGCTAGCATGATCCAATAATCTCAATAGATAATGGATCTCAATAGAGTTTGTCTGCAGCGGGAAAATGCGGCATGCGTGTGTGATATCTACAGCTGTTCATTGTTTGTGCACAAAAGATATGAAGGTAACCTGGCCGCCGGATTCGTCCACATGCAATTAATTCTCATTTTATTGTTAATGATTATGACGTGACTTCATAAACGAATTTTTATTATCATCTTGAAAAACATGTTTGAATGAAAATATAGATTATCAAAAATATATTGACGTACTCTGTGATAAATTGATGAAAAAGCGTAAACCGCCCTGAGGATCAGAAACATAATTCAATATCGGAGCGGGGCAAGTTAATAGTTTTTCATTGGCTGAAATATAATCCTAGGCGCCGGGCGGCAGGTACGGGCTCGTAAAAAACGCATCAATCTCGGCGCCGGACCCTCCGCGGCCATCCATCACTCCCGCCCCCGCCCCCGCGCTCGCCCCGCGCAACCCTTCATGTCGCGCCACTTAAGACGCTCGCTAATGTCTCCCCGCCTCGAGGTGCGCGTGTCCTGTGAGCCTCGTTCATATTCACGCGGCATTCACGCACGACGCGTGAATCCTTATCATTTGTAGACTCCGACCCCCTCGCGCCCGCGTCATATTCCTAAACCTTATACGCGGTAGTGTTTATCTCTAGTTCAATTTGGCGACCTAGTAACCTTTAACTTCGTTTAAAACTGTTCGGATTCAAAGGCCAGAGGTATAAAACTGCACCGGCACCAAATAATGTAAAGTATTTAGCTTTTTTAATCACATCAGGAACAACTCGCGGCAGGGATAGATGCATTCGAGCTATTGAAATCCCCGCTAGTAAAAGTGGGTAATATGTATTCATCTTTAATATCTATTTAATACCTACCAACATATTGCAATGGATTACGATTAAATAGGGTAATCATTTATGATTCCGTATACGTGTCCGGCAGTGTGAATGAGTTCCTTGAACACCTCAGGGACTAGTCGGGCTCGCTCGCGACCTGCGCTCGCAGCTCGCGTGTGTGACCCAATCTCGGGGCGTCGTGACGGGGCCCTTCACGCGCGACACTGCAAACGCGACATGACGGACGGATATATCACGCCATATTTCCGTTTTCATCTTACAGCGTCATTTTGAGTATAACCAGTTGGAACTTCAATTTATACCGAAAAAACTGTAGTTAGCCTTGAAAATGCAAAATGTTGATCATTCTCAAGAGTCCAGAAATCTAAATTAAGGTCTAAAAATCAAAGCATCAAGCCGAGATTAGGCCATTTCGTGGCACTTTCTCGTTATATGCTTCCTTTCCTACTTCTTTTTATGTATAAGTACTTGTTTACGAATAAATTATTTCTATTCTATATTAATATTATTTCAATCACGTCATTCAGCATGTCGGCCAAGACAGTTCGTTAGTCATATTTGATCGCTTATTACTTTACTCAGAACTAATGCTTAAATTCAAAGCTCTTACCTTCGCTCCCTGGAGAAATTATAGTCTGTTGTTGAAACTAAAACAAACAAGACTTAATCCCGTACATCAATTTAACCTGCGCTCCCCGACGTTTCAAGAGCGACATCGTCCTTGCGGTTCATGTCGGGGATCAACATGTTTTATCCGCGCAAGTGTTGCTAACTATTTGTTAGTGTTCATCAACGTTGACGTTATACAAACATAGGTGTTATATGGATATGGTACCGGTTTACATATACTTAGTTATCAAAACTTTTCTAAACTGCATTTCACATGGATGAGATCTAAACATTTTTTCACATTTACGAACTTTCATGTTTAATCACCTTAGCGTTTCTGTTGACGTTTTACAATGTAGTGCCCTGACCAGGATCTTTCATAACCATCTTTCTGATTCACTATTACTGTTGCGTTGATTTCGCACAATTCTTGGACATTATGGACATAATAGACCGATAATAGCCTATGCCAATAAATTATGCGCAGGTTTTGGTCATTTAGTCCGACCTATACTAATGCAATGTATGTTTGTTTGCAGGCTTGGTAGTGGAGCGCGCAGTGGGTGAGGGAAGTGGCGAGGGCTCGGCAGTAGCGGCAGCATGGCCGGCGCGCGCAGTCCGGCGCTGCTGATGCTGGCCGCGCTCGTGGCGGCCGCTGCCGGCCCTGTGTCCGGCCCGCCCGGCCCGCCCGACCCGCCCGAGCAGCCGGCGCGACGTCGTTAGTGCACCGCTCTTAAAACATGACACTCAGAATCCATACTCAACTTAACGTTGGCGCCCAACGTGGGACCATATTCATTGATACACAAAACGCTGTTACATAGAAATGTTTTTAATAGCTATTTCACTTTTTACCATTTAGAAATCTATATTTCACTATGTATTAATAAGTACTGTGGAATGGGATGTTGAAATAAAATGTCAACACTACAACCCTCGTGTTGATACTAACAGGTGCCGCCCGCGCTAGCTGGGAGGTCTCGCCGAGCCCGCCGGGCTTGGAGAGCGTGGGCGTGCCGCTGGACGCGCTGGAGGGTGCGCTGGACACGCCGGACGCGCTGGACGCGGCGCTGGGCGAGGAGGAGGCGCCGGCGTGGCGCGAGCTGTGGTACGCGTCCCTGGAGGCGCGGCGCCGGCAGCCCGTGCTCAACGCGTCGCGCGAGGACGTGCTGGCGCAGCTCGGCTCCACCGCCTTCCTGCACTGCCCCGTGCGACACCTCGGCGAGCGTGGCGTGAGTCCTCGCTCTCGCTCTTTTAGTTAAAGCATTGGCCAATTAAAGCCGATTTAAAAAAAGTATTGCTGTGCTTGTTGATGGTCCGTCGCGTCAATCAAGGCGAAATCAGTACGTGCTAAGAAGGCTCTGCTGGTATTGTGCTATTACGCTAATACCCCAATTATCGAGGAATACTTGTATTGTATTGATCCCGTTGTAGTGTGGCCATGACGTAGGAAATTAACGTATGTAAAAGAAAATAGAAATTTAATAAATTTAATATTTAATATCGGGTTACAATTAATAACAAAGATATAAACATACCTGTGCTAAAAGGTTACCTAAATATAACACACGTAGACAACTACTGCTTCCCACAGTAAATGAGTTCAGTAATCAACCAAGTCTCGTCTTATTATTACTACCACTGCGCCGTGCATTACATCGTGGATTCGCTTCTTTTACTGTAATTATACTAATTATTCATTGAATTATTTAAACAAAAAATATATAATTAAACCGAATTACATCGCTTATTATACTAAATTAAATTTCACCCCGACTTTAGCAGCGTACATGTTGACCGGGCGGATTCTGAGCCACCCATATTCTTAGAGCGTGTGATTGTTACAGATCTCGTGGGTGCGCAGGCGAGACTGGCACATCATTAGCTCCGGCCTCTTTATGTATACGAATGACGAGCGCTTTCAGGTACGAACTTACTTACAGCACCCAAAGTGAATACAAAAGTAGACTCACGAGGCTTGGCTTACATTAGTTACACTACCGCAAGATTCAATTGTAAACTGGTGTACATACTCACTATGCTCAGGGAACTCAGAGCGAGGGTTGTGTACTGCAGGTGCTACACAGCGAGGGTTCAGACGACTGGACGCTGCAGATCAAGTTCGTGCAGAAGCGCGACAACGGCACATACGAGTGCCAGGTGTCGACGGCGCAGGGCCCGCTGTCGCGGCTGGTGGCGCTGCACGTGCTGGTGCCCGAGGCCTTCATCCTCGGCGCCGACGAGCACCACGTGGACGCCGGCTCCACCATCAACCTCGTCTGCATCATTGAAAAGGTATTTCCCTGTGGACCAGCCAGGTGATCAATGGCTTTGTTGAATACTAAAGATGTGCTGACTAGTCGGGAAGTCGACTACCCGGCCACATTTGTAGTTGGCGACTTTGTGAAATAAAGTCAACTAGTCGGCTATTTAACTCCTACAGGCCACCAAGTGAAATAAGTACATAGCACAGATTATACTTTACTTTACTTAAATCATGCGCTATTTTATTTTTGACATAACATGAATTTCTCGTTAATTTAAACTTGTAGGTAAGCAATGTTAGGTTATGTGTATACTTAGGATGTTGTTTGTAGTTACGAATTGTTTTGTTTGTTTTTGATAAAGACACCAGCTTAATAAGGTAATCGCGTAAATGTAAACCCGAACGTTACGGATTACGAATAATCTCCCTCTGATGAATGCGACGACTGTGCGCAGAGCCCGGTGCCGCCGCAGTACGTGTTCTGGTACCACAACGAGCGCATGATCAACTACGACGCGGCGCGCGGCGTGGCGGTGGCCACGGTGCCCGGCGCGCGCACGCAGTCGTCGCTCACGGTGCGCGACGCCGCGCCGCGCCACTCCGGCAACTACTCCTGCCGCGCGCCCAACACCGAGCCCGCCGCCATCTACGTCTACGTCTCCGAAGGCAGTGAGTGCCCAGCCGAGCCACGATAGGGAATACTATAAGTAACACAAACAACGTGGCATATCTCCGAAGAACCCTACCGCATCTGACAAGAGCTGATAAACTTGAAACTGCTAAACCAAATTTTATAATATACATAGGTCAATTATTGTAGGCGCCATCCCTTATTATTGCCTAATAATGATTCAATATGCAGTCTCGCCGTAAATATTAAATTTCGCTGGCTTGTGACACATCTACTATTGCAGGTGACAAGATGGCCGCCACGCTGTCGCGGTCCCGCGGCGTGCGTGCGCGGGCGCAGGCGCGCCGGGCTGCTGCTGGCCGCCGCGCTGCCCGCGCTCGCCGCGCGCCGGCGCCTGCGCGGGTGAACCTGCGCGCCGACTCACGTTTCATATTTAAATTGAATTATGTTAAAATCGTGTTATCAACGATGACTTGTCCGGTATTTGTATTAACGTAAAGAGTTTATCTAGTCTGTAAATATTAAAATAATCGGAGGTGTAAATACTTAAATTATTTCCGATAAATCTATTTCGTTGGTAGTAGGTGACTGTTATCTACGTACGTGTACATATTACCGTTAAGATTTGATCTCATTGCGGTCGGTTTCTGACGTGCCGAGTCGTCTTTTATTGCGTCGAGAAGTGCCGAATGCCGGAATCCCAAGTTTTGCAGATCACTTCGTCTTCCTTGGATTTATTTTATGGGAAAAGCAATAATCAAACCCAATAAATCACTTACGATGTAATAAACGGCGATACATTAAAACGAAATGTTGCTGCGGAGGTGAGCGTACGTCTGCGCACGCCTCGCGGTTCCCTCGCGTTTTACAACAAATATTACAATATTAAATATCTAAAATCTGTCGCCTTCCATAGATTTATACCTTACAACAAAAAATAAATTATTACAAAGTCTCAGTTGTACTTTATTTATGAAAGAGCTAAGTCATTTCCCCCAACATATAACAATAAAAATATCTAGGTGAACAGGTAACGTATCAAAATATTTAAGTATTTATTGAAACAGGCCACCTGCAGTCCAACGCTCTTTGGATCAGCATAACTCACTGCACATGCTACAAGAACCAAACCCTACGATGTACAAGTTGTACAACCCGATACCAACCCGCCTGTGCAACGCGACACCACGCGCTGCCACTTAGCCAGGGCAATTGTTGGCGGCTTTAGATCTACTTCGCAAAATGAGCGAATCGAGCAATTCAGTAATAAAAATCGCAATACTCTATATGTATTTTTTATATATAAATAAACTTTTAACAAAAAATAAACCCGACTTCAAATAGGTACTAAAAAGCAAGAAATAATTGTTTTCAATAGGTCAATAAGTCCAAAAGTACTTATCAAGTGATAAAGAAAACAATTATTTCTTGCTTTTTAGTACCTATTTGAAGTCGGGTTTATTTTTTGTTAAAAGTTTATTTATTTTTAGCCTTTTAGTTTCTCATTTTGTCACTGATTTTTAATAAACGAATATGGGCAGACAGTGTCCTTTGTGCCAAACGAGGAAATATTATAGTAAAAGGAATACATAAATAAACGTTGCAAAGAGACAAAATATATGACTAACTGAGTCGTGTTCGAAGCTTATGCTGCCGCCACACATTCGTGCGAGTAGCGAGGCGAATGGCGAGGCGAAACGCGAGCACACATGTGTACGCAGACCTCTCGCTATTCCTCTCGCACGTCGCCTCGCGTTTTTGTATAGGCAAAGTCTTGTCGAACGTTTCGACGAGTAGCGAGGCGAGTGACGAGCCAGCATGTCTAAACGCGGAGTTTGGACCGATTTGAACGCTAATATACTGTCAAACCGAACACTTGACTACAGATCGTTAACTTAACGGAGATGATGAGACTCGAAATCGTCATCTGATACTTATCGTGGCACATAAGTAATGCAACGCCAGACACAGGCAATACTGCGATCTGGAATGTGGTGGAACACTACGATCGCTAACCCGCTTGCCAAGCGTGGCGATTATGGCATTTACCCCCATGCAAGGCACACGAAAGCCGTGGCCTCGAGTTCCCAGGGGCCCACGATACCCTAGTTACTGTAGCGGCCAGTGTACCAACGAGGTCAGGTGTGCGAAGAATGGCGCAAAATCGGTCATTGTGGGTTAGGGTTAGGGGGAATCTATGTTCAGCTGTGGCCGTCCTTTGGTTATTATGATGGTGATTATGGTTATGATGATGATGATAAGAAAGTTGTTACCAGAGTGCATCACATGGCAACTCCATTAAGCCCAAAAACGGCTACATTACACTTTTATATCATGTGGTTCCGTTGCCAGAACGTTGGTTCCGTTACTTATTAAACATAAATGCTTGATCTGTTGCCGAAAATTTTTATTCGTTATACGTTTTTATTGCATTTTTTAAGAGTCCCGAATGACGTAGTTCGGAGATAATGCACTAAAAAATAACAAGCAACAGAATTAATGTACCTCCTCCTTTTTAAAGTTGGTTAAATATATGTGCATGGGTACAAAGTGCATCTCATGACGATTCCTTTAAGCCCAAACAGGACCCCGCTACACTGTTTTATCATGGAGTTCCGTTACCTCCTATCCGGCTACAATCATCATACTAGATTCTGGTAACAACAGAACCAACCTTGTAGTATATGCAGTCAAACTATGAAAAAATTACCAAATACGTTCATAAATGATGTAGTTTTAAGGTAACACGCAATAAAAATACATACAATCGAAATGACATTCTACTCCTTCTTGAAAGTCGGTTAAAACATTAGTCAAGGTTATAAGACTGCATCTCATGACAACTTCATTAAGTCCAAACACGGCCACTCTACACTTTTTTATCTCTGTGTTCCGTTGCCTGCCTCCCGGGTTCAACCACCAGATCAGGTTAATGGTAACATTTCGTCAGAAATATTTAAGTTGGCTTTGTCATAGTCGCTTTAGTATTTCAATTGAAATATCTTAGCGCCACCCAGGAAACACAATGAGTTTCGTATGACCACCTATGGTCTTCTTCATCAGTTCTTCTTCACCAAATATTATTTTCTGAATACAAATGGTTGACTTGTCACCGAATATACTAAAATCGTTATACATGCACCTATAAATTTTGAAGAGTTCTCTTAATTCCACATGGATCCCATCATCAGATCTGAATGCTGGTAACAATGGGACCAACCTTGAAGTAGATGCTTTCAAACAACGAAAAAAATTTTGAAATCGGTCCATAAAGGACGGAGTTCTGAAGTAATGCACATAAAAAAAAAAACAACAACATGCCAACCGAATTGATAACCTCCTCCTTTTTTTGAAGTCAGTTAAAAAGATAATTTAAAAAGCCGTCCTAGGCGGACGGAGAGGACACCGACATCTAGCGGAGCATTCGAACACTAACCGGTATGTTAAATAGCTACTTGGCTATTGGATAAAACAACCGGCCACCTGCTTAATAAAATGGGCTATTACATAATATTATTGAATAGGTTGCAAAATATTATTAATCTAAATAGATACGTGAGATATCATGAAATTGACTTCAATACCTATAATTAACAACAGTTAATGATGTCGTTAAAATTAATAACTACTGGATACATCTTACATCTGGTTACACCTTAGTTAATTTGATAAAAAGGAATTAACCCTACAATGCATTCAGTTCAGTTCCACATATGGTACAACCATGATATTAGCGAAGCATGACCAAAATCGGGTAGGCAGCGACATCTGTTATACTTATAACAATTCTTTACAAACATAGCTTCTGTAACAGTTCCGCGATTTGTCGGTAGGTAGCGGTAAATGATCGTGGCATCGAACGATCGAATAAATTTCGGTATGCTTTGTTAGAATATGATTTCAATGTTTTCAAAATACGAAAAAAACGCCAGAACCGAAAAGATAAGGCGCTCTCGTTAGATGAACAAATGTGTGCTACCAACGCTTCAAATATTTTGAGACGATAAGTATCTCACAAATAAACCACATAAGTGGTTAGAGGGCAAATAAGCTTCTACTTTTGGGCGATGATCAAGGATCTTTCTATAACTTAAAAAATATTTAGAAATGAAGAAAGGCCTGGAGGCCAATTCTCGGGCCGTTCGAGATTATCACTCTTCGAGATGATCTCGAAGGACGTAATGTCTATTGAAAAATCTCGCCAAAATGTCGAAAGATGCAATATTGCGTATTCTCGGGCACGATAGACATGAATGTCGAATGGTGATCTAATCTCTATTAGAATACGTGTTCCGTTTTTCTCGATTGTGTTTGTTTTCAATCGAGTGTAAAACATATACCATCGAAATAAATATTTCTCATACAAAAATCGTATTTTTAATTATAAAATGCATTGTTACGGTGTATTTAATACATCAAAACCACCAAAAATATTTAGGTAAGTTTTTGCTCGCTTATACAACTACGTAAAATGGAGCGCAAAATCGAGCCTGTATAGGTTTGACAACTTGGCTTGCCAAACGAAAACGCAGTGCAAACTTATTTATGTTACTAAAAAGTTTGAATATTAATATGAAAGTGGCAAAATAAGCAAAATAGCAAAAGTTAAAATATTGTGTTTTCATAACCTAGTCATGATGTATCAGTGTACGATTAGGTAAGAGGAATATCATTATTATTGATTAGTTACGTAGGAAAGATCATTGTGTTATAATTTAACTAGTAAGTATATTAATAAATAACACCTATATTCATTTTTCGTAACTTGACTTGACTTTCGGCCAACTAGGTACTAACCTTTCAAAGATTCCCGCCACTCAAATGTCAAAAATCAGTGATAACACCATCTCGATTGCTAAAGACCACTCGTTGCATCTCGAACGCTGGGAGTAGACATATCTCGAGTGTGAGATTTCGAGAATACGCAAATTAGTTTTCATTCGACATCCGCCATTTTCTTTTCTAGATATGTCTAATAGAGATCATCTCGAGCGGCCCGAGAATTGGCTTCCTGGAGTTGAGAAACGTACATGACCCTGACTGAGAGGCACGCGCCAACTAATTTGTACGACTTTATATATATATAATAATATATAAATATATATATAATTCCAGAATTGCATGATATAAGTACTTTGACAATTATTATACCAATAGATAATTATTATATTACCCGGCTGACTAGAATAGCACCACCCCATCTCCTCCCGTGGGTGTCGTAGGAAGCGACAAATGGAAACATCTTACGGACGGGCAGCAGCGTCCGTCCAAACCTAATCTACAGCTACTGCGGTCGCCAAGCCGCCTGCCAAGCGTGGCGACTATGGCAACTACCCCCCACGATGATACAAGTCATATTTGTGGGAGGCCTATGTCCAACAGTGGACTGCATACGGCTGAAATGTATGTATGTATATACAAAGTCGTATATGTAGTCGTAATATTGTACGTAGTACTCAACTTCTTACTATATTAAATGTAATAAATAAACTTTTAACAAAAAATTAAACCGACTTCAAATATGTACTATAAAGCAACGAATAATTGTTTTCTTTATTACTTGATACATAAGTACTTTTGGACTATTTAGAACAAATAAATTTCTTAGGACAATTACACAGTTATTTTTGGTTTCGGTGGCGGTGCCATTTATTGCACCACTAGCTTTTGCCCGCGGCTTCGCAAGCGCAGTAGAATACCTGTAACTGGATTTACATGCCGCGTACAAATTTAAAAAGTTTTATTAATGCCTTTAAGGGATCAATAACAAATAACGCTACTATTTCTATTATTGTTACATGTTTTTTAGTTTTTATTGTATGTCTTTTAGTAAGGAGTTTATACACAAAGTATCAAATCTCTCGCTTTAAATTTTCCTCCAGCTCCATAAAAACTTTCAACCCCCTTTTCACCCCCTTACTGGTGGAATTTTCAATAATCCCTTCTTGTTAGATCCTTACGGTATATAAACTACCTACAAAAAAAAAAACAACTATCTACGTTAAGCGGTTTGCGATGGTCGTTGATCAGTCAGTCAGTTAGGACATTCACTTTTATACAGTGCGTATTTTTCATACGGGCGTATATTATAGTGGCGGTTACTATTGGACCTCGGGAACCTATTTCAATTCAGTTTGTTAAAATTTTTTTTTTTTTTTTTTTTTTTTTTTTTTTTCATACATAATAATTCAGCACGCAATGTATTCCATCCATAATAATTAACATACCGATGCGTCATGTCATGTCAGTATTACAAAAATAAATATATGTAAATATGTGTAATACTATTTTATGACACTATTAAACAAAATTATTAACATAATACGAGTCGTATTACCAGATACTATGTGGACAACGTATACGCCCGTATGAAAAATACTGTATATTTAGATTTATTAGGTAACATTTCGTCAGAAATATTTAAGTTTTTTTTTTTTTTTTTTTTTTTTTTTTTTTCTTTTTTTTTTTTTTTTTCCTCCCATTTTCATGGACGCGACCTGCGACTGGATGTCTTCCGGCGACCTTAAAGGGGTCGCCTGCTTCTTGGGTGTATGGGCGAAATTCTACGCTCTGCATATTCTAGTGCATGAAATATCCGGTAGATGTCGCTTATCCCTCGGACAGATCGCGCTGTTAAGATTTTTCTAAAAACAACCCAGCGATTTGAACATTACAGAAGGTAAGGTTTGGTTCGGAGTTAGGTTAGGTTCAGAGTTAGGTTAGGTTCAGAGTTAGGTTAGGTTCAGAGTTAGGTTAGGTTCAGAGTTAGGTTAGGTTCAGAGTTAGGTTAGGTTCAGAGTTAGGTTAGGTTCAGAGTTAGGTTAGGTTCAGAGTTAGGTTAGGTTCAGAGTTAGGTTAGGTTCAGAGTTAGGTTAGGTTCAGAGTTAGGTTAGGTTCAGAGTTAGGTTAGGTTCAGAGTTAGGTTAGGTTCAGAGTTAGGTTAGGTTCAGAGTTAGGTTAGGTTCAGAGTTAGGTTAGGTTCAGAGTTAGGTTAGGTTCAGAGTTAGGTTAGGTTCAGAGTTAGGTTAGGTTCAGAGTTAGGTTAGGTTCAGAGTTAGGTTAGGTTCAGAGTTAGGTTAGGTTCAGAGTTAGGTTAGGTTCAGAGTTAGGTTAGGTTCAGAGTTAGGTTAGGTTCAGAGTTAGGTTAGGTTCAGAGTTAGGTTAGGTTCAGAGTTAGGTTAGGTTCAGAGTTAGGTTAGGTTCAGAGTTAGGTTAGGTTCAGAGTTAGGTTAGGTTCAGAGTTAGGTTAGGTTCAGAGTTAGGTTAGGTTCAGAGTTAGGTTAGGTTCAGAGTTAGGTTAGGTTCAGAGTTAGGTTAGGTTCAGAGTTAGGTTAGGTTCAGAGTTAGGTTAGGTTCAGAGTTAGGTTAGGTTCAGAGTTAGGTTAGGTTCAGAGTTAGGTTAGGTTCAGAGTTAGGTTAGGTTCAGAGTTAGGTTAGGTTCAGAGTTAGGTTAGGTTCAGAGTTAGGTTAGGTTCAGAGTTAGGTTAGGTTCAGAGTTAGGTTAGGTTCAGAGTTAGGTTAGGTTCAGAGTTAGGTTAGGTTCAGAGTTAGGTTAGGTTCAGAGTTAGGTTAGGTTCAGAGTTAGGTTAGGTTCAGAGTTAGGTTAGGTTCAGAGTTAGGTTAGGTTCAGAGTTAGGTTAGGTTCAGAGTTAGGTTAGGTTCAGAGTTAGGTTAGGTTCAGAGTTAGGTTAGGTTCAGAGTTAGGTTAGGTTCAGAGTTAGGTTAGGTTCAGAGTTAGGTTAGGTTCAGAGTTAGGTTAGGTTCAGAGTTAGGTTAGGTTCAGAGTTAGGTTAGGTTCAGAGTTAGGTTAGGTTCAGAGTTAGGTTAGGTTCAGAGTTAGGTTAGGTTCAGAGTTAGGTTAGGTTCAGAGTTAGGTTGGGGTGCTAGACAGGAAACCTCCCCGAGTGCCAGGGCTCTTCTCATACCTTTTGATCCGGTTGATCCGAAGGTAAGGGAAGAGTTCTGGACGGTGCACCCTGAGGGCAACGGTAAGCGATCTTATTGTTGGCTCGCTAGAGATCGCTTACCGGTGCTGCAAAAGTCCTGTGTGGGGGATGGGGGTTTCCGCGCCGGGTTGAGCTGGTTCTCCGGGGGCGCGGCAGGTGACGGTGGCTGCAGGATGGACCTCGGTCCTCCTGCGGTCTCTTTGGGGGGCACTGCGGGCAGGGGAACTAGGGTCCTGCGCCGTTGCGTGGTGGGCCGCTCCGATCCTAGTTGGCAGGGTGCTGCTTATAACTAGGTCGGAGTGGTGAGGGGAGGGTGGGTCCTTTCGAGGACCCTGGCTTCCTCGGGGAACAGGGAAGCCGGTGCGGGAAGGCACGCTGGTTATGCTACAGCGTGCCTGATGGCGGGGAGGGTGCGCCCTAGGGCGCTGGTGCCGGTAGTGTTGTGGTAGAATCCTCGTGCATCCCGCGACACTACCACTCAGGCACGGTGACGGCAGCATCCCAGTGTTTTAGTGGGTAGGCCGGTGCGATGCACCGGAGAGTCCCACATAACCAATACGTAATAACTGACTCCACCCCGGGGGTCTCTTGTTACGTAGTGGTATGCGTAACGCATTTCACTGGGTCAACAAAAAAAAAAAAAAAAAGGTTCAGAGTTAGGTTAGGTTCAGAGTTAGGTTAGGTTCAGAGTTAGGTTAGGTTCAGAGTTAGGTTAGGTTCAGAGTTAGGTTAGGTTCAGAGTTAGGTTAGGTTCAGAGTTAGGTTAGGTTCAGAGTTAGGTTAGGTTCAGAGTTAGGTTAGGTTCAGAGTTAGGTTAGGTTCAGAGTTAGGTTAGGTTCAGAGTTAGGTTAGGTTCAGAGTTAGGTTAGGTTCAGAGTTAGGTTAGGTTCAGAGTTAGGTTAGGTTCAGAGTTAGGTTAGGTTCAGAGTTAGGTTAGGTTCAGAGTTAGGTTAGGTTCAGAGTTAGGTTAGGTTCAGAGTTAGGTTAGGTTCAGAGTTAGGTTAGGTTCAGAGTTAGGTTAGGTTCAGAGTTAGGTTAGGTTCAGAGTTAGGTTAGGTTCAGAGTTAGGTTAGGGGGAGAGTGGGGGTAGGTTCAGAGTTAGGGTAGGTTCAGAGTGAGGTGAGGTGCTAGACAGGAAACCTCCCCGAGTGCCAGGGCTCTCATACCTCTTGATCCGGTTAATCCAGAGGTCAGGGAAGGGTCTGGACAGTGCACTTAAGGCAACGGTAAGCGATCTTCTTGTTGGCTCACAAGAGATCGCTTACCGGTGCTGCAAATATCCTGTGTGGGGGGGATGGGGGGTTCCGCGCCGGGTTGAACTGGTTCTCCCTGGGCGCGGCAGGTGACGGTGGCTGCAGGATGGACCTCGGTCCTCCTGCGGTCTCTTTGGGGGGCACTACGGGCAGGGAAACCAGGGTCCTGCGCCGTTGCGTGGTGGGCCGCTCCGATCCCAGCTGGCAGGGCGCTGCTTATACCGAGGTCGGAGTGGTGAGGGGAGGGTGGGTCCTTTCGAGGACCCTGGCTTCCTCGGGGAACAGGGAAGCCGGTGCGGGAAGGCACGCTGGTTATGCTACAGCGTGCCTTATTGCGGTGAGGGTGCGCCCTAGGGCGCTGGTGCCGGTAGTGTTGTGGTAGAATCCTCGTGCATCCCGCGACACTACCACTCAGGCACGGTGACGGCAGCATCCCAGTGTTTTAGTGGGTAGGCCGGTGCGTTGCACCGGAGAGTCCCACATAACCAATACGTAATAACTGACTCCACCCCGGGGGTCTCTTGTTACGTAGTGGTATGCGTAACGCATTTCACTGGGTCAACAAAAAAGGTTCAGAGTTAGGTTAGGTTCAGAGTTAGGTTAGGTTCAGAGTTAGGTTAGGTTCAGAGTTAGGTTAGGTTCAGAGTTAGGTTAGGTTCAGAGTTAGGTTAGGTTCAGAGTTAGGTTAGGTTCAGAGTTAGGTTAGGTTCAGAGTTAGGTTAGGTTCAGAGTTAGGTTAGGTTCGGAGTTAGGTTAGGTTCAGAGTTAGGTTAGGTTCAGAGTTAGGTTAGGTTCAGAGTTAGGTTAGGGTCAGAGTTAGGTTAGGATCAGAGTTAGGTTAGGTTAGGTTAGGTCCAGAGCCAGGCCAGGTCCAGAGCCAGGTTAGGTCCAGAGCCAGTTAGGCCAGGGCCAGAGCCAGGCCAGGGCCAGGCCAGGCCAGCCAGGCCAGGCCAGGCCAGGCCAGGCCAGGCCAGGCCAGGCCAGGTTGTGCCAGGCCAGGCCAGGCCAGTTGTGCCAGGCCAGGCCAGGCCAGTCAGGCCAGGCCAGGCCAGGCCAGGCCAGGCCAGGCCAGGCCAGGCCAGGCCAGGCCAGGCCAGGCCAGGCCAGGCCCAGGCCAGGCCAGGCCAGGCCAGGCCAGGCCAGGCCAGGCCAGGCCAGGCCAGGCCAGGCCAGGCCACAGGCCAGGCCAGGCCAGGCCAGGGCCAGGCCAGGCCAGGCCAGGCCAGGCCAGGCCAGGCCAGGCCAGGCCAGGCCAGGCCAGGCCAGGCCAGGCCAGGCCAGGCCAGGCCAGGCCAGGCCAGGCCAGGCCAGGCCAGGCCAGGCCAGGCCAGGCCAGGCCAGGCCAGGCCAGGCCAGGCCAGCCAGGCCAGGCCAGGCCAGGCCAGGCCAGGCCAGGCCAGGCCAGGCCAGGCCAGGCCAGGCCAGGCCAGGCCAGGCCAGGCCAGGCCAGGCCAGGCCAGGCCAGGCCAGGCCAGGCCAGGCCAGGCCAGGCCAGGCCAGGCCAGGCCAGGCCAGGCCAGGCCAGGCCAGGCCAGGCCAGGCCAGGCCAGTGCCAGGCCAGGCCAGGCCAGGCCAGGCCAGGCCAGGCCAGGCCAGGCCAGGCCAGGCCAGGCCAGGCCAGGCCAGGCCAGGCCAGGCCAGGCCAGGCCAGGCCAGGCCAGGCCAGGCCAGGCCAGGCCAGGCCAGGCCAGCCAGGCCAGGCCAGGCCAGGCCAGGCCAGGCCAGGCCAGGCCAGGCTGGCCAGGCCAGGCCAGGCCAGGCCAGGCCAGGCCAGGCCAGGCCAGGCCAGGCCAGGCCAGGCCAGGCCAGGCCAGGCCAGGCCAGGCCAGGCCAGGCCAGGCCAGGCCAGGCCAGGCCAGGCCAGGCCAGGCCAGGCCAGGCCAGGCCAGGCCAGGCCAGGCCAGGCCAGGCCAGGCCAGCCAGGCCAGGCCAGGCCAGGCCAGGCCAGGCCAGGCCAGGCCAGGCCAGGCCAGTTAGGTTAGGCCAGGCCAGGCCAGGTTAGGCCAGGCCAGGTTAGGCCAGGCTTAGCCAGGAAGTTAGGTTAGGCCAGTCAGGTTAGGTTAGGGCCAGGTTAGGTTAGGCTAGGCCAGTGCCAGACAGGAAACCTCCCCGAGTGCCAGGGCTCTTCCTCATACCTTGATCCGGCTGATCCGAAGGTAAGGGAAGAGTTCTGGACGGTGCACTTAAGCAACGGTAAGCGATCTTCTTGTTGGCCTCACAAGAGATCGCTTACCGGTGCTGCAAATATCCTGTGTGGGGATGGGGGTTCCGCGCCGGGTTGAGCTGGTTCTCCCTGGGCGCGGCAGGTGACGGTGGCTGCAGGATGGACCTCGGTCCTCCTGCGGTCTCTTCGGGGCACTGCGGGCAGGGGAACTAGGGTCCTGCGCCGTTGCGTGGTGGGCTGCTCCGATCCTAGCTGGCAAGGTGCTGCTTATAACCAGGTCGGAGTGGTGAGGGAGGGTGGGTCCTTTCGAGGACCCTGGCTTCCTCGGGGAACAGGGAAGCTGAGGGAAGGCACGCTGGTTGGCGCTACAGCGTGCCTTATTGTGGTGAGGGTGCGCCCCAGGGCGCTGGTGCCGGTGGTGTTGTGGTTGAAGGCCCGTGGACCCCGCGACACTACCACCAGGCACGGTGACGGCAGCATCCCAGTGTTTTAGTGGGCAGGCCGGTGCGAGTCACCGGAGAGTCCCACATAACCAATACGTAATAACTGACTCCACCCCGGGGTCTCTTGTTACGTAGTGGTATGCGTAACGCATTTCACTGGGTCAACAAAAAGGTTAGGTTAGGTTAGGTTAGGTTAGGGTTAGGTTAGGTTAGGTTGTGGGTTAGGGTTAGGCCAGGTTAGGTTAGGTTAGGCTAGGCCAGGCCAGCCAGGCTAGGGGTTAGGCCAGGGTGCCAGGCCAGTTGTGCCAGGCCAGGGCCAGGCCAGGCCAGGCCAGGCCAGGTTAGCCAGGCCAGGTCAGGCCAGGCCAGGCCAGGCCAGGCCAGGCCAGGCCAGGCCAGGCCAGGCCAGGCCAGGCCAGGCCAGGCCAGGCCAGGCCAGGCCAGGCCAGGCCAGCCAGGCCAGGCCAGGCCAGTTGCGGCCAGGCCAGGCCAGGCCAGGCCAGGCCAGGCCAGGCCAGGCCAGGCCAGGCCAGGTTGCAGGCCAGGCCAGGCCAGGCCAGGCCAGGCCAGGCCAGGCCAGGCCAGGCCAGGCCAGGCCAGGCCAGCCAGGCCAGGCCAGGCCAGGCCAGGCCAGGCCAGGCCAGGCCAGGCCAGGCCAGGCCAGGCCAGGTTAGGCCAGGTTAGGTTAGGTTAGGCCAGGCCAGGGTTAGGTTAGGCCAGGTTAGGCCAGGTTAGGTTAGGTTAGGTTAGGTTAGGCCAGGTTAGAAGTTAGGTTAGGTTAGGTTCCACGGACCCGCCTCGGTTGTCCGAGTGGGCGGGAGGTGCACCCCGACGTGGCGCGTCCCCAGGTGGTGGATAGAATGCCTTGGTTGAAACATGCTTACAAAGTTGACGTTTGTCCTTTGTAGGCGTGTTGAGCCAGGGTAGGACGTCAGTCCCGCGAACCAAACACTGGGGTGGGGTGGGTAGGTTAAGTTTAGGTTTAGGTTTTAGGTTAGTGTTTCGGAGGTGGCATGTGGCGGCGCTTTCGGAAGGCAATACTACCGCATTCAAGGGAGCTATCCCTAAAACTAGCAAATATGGAACAGGCAGCGTATAAACACACACTACCCCAGGAGGGTACCGACCTCGCCGAGGTCGGAGAATCCCTCCCCGTGCCTTCGGGTGCGGGCTGCCCCTCGTATTCTGGGGGGGGCAATACCTGCTTTGAGAGTCAGGAAACTGACTCTCACCACGACGACATGGCATTGTATACAGACACCGATAAGCATAATGGAAGGAAAAACAATGACGGAGACGAAACACACTTGAGGTTCGGAGGCTCTCGAGCCGCTGCCAATGATGGACCCCAAGAAAATGAGTCTGAAGACGAACTCAATGGTTACCTTGGAAGGGGCAACACCTCCCCGACCATATCAGGGGGTAGATTCTGGTCTGGAGCCCTGGAATCCCTGAACAACACTGTACGGTCTGATGACGGAATCCTATCGGAAGATGAGGGAAACCGGGGAAATATCCCGGAAACATCCAAAAAAGGCGGGAAGAGGGGAAGGCCATGTCCGCTGTCGGACAGTGAAAGTGACCCGGTGGAACGAAATAAGCCAAGTCCTGTCACTCGGGGGCGTGGACATTACACGGGGGTCAGTGCCGCCAAGGCCAAATTGAGGAAGGCACAAGCACATGACTACGAGAGAGAAGCTGACACCGACTTCCTCCATAGGACGTACGAACTGAGGAGTTCTATAGCCTCACGGGCACCAAGCCCAATGAATGTACAGGGGTCCTCAAATGATGACCAACTTGAGAACCCCGGCGACCAACTTGAGACCCCTAGCGACCTCATTAAACGCTGTGCTCAAACCATAATGAAGGAGGCAGCCAGGAGCAAGAACTTGAAGGGCGACATTTGGGGCCACATGAATACGGCCTGCCGAGAGTTGTTGGGAGTTGCAGATTCACTGGGAGAGTCGGAGATTGTTCGCTCCTTGAAGGCGGACAATAAAAGAATGCGTGAAGAACTGGCCCACCTTCAGCGAGAAACCAAGGCTTTGCGCACTGCGTTTGCAGAGCGAAAGTCCCATGAGGTGGAACCCAATACTAGGAGGGAAGGGAGCACATCTGGCCTCCTCCAGGAGATGGGCAAACTTTTAAATACCCGTCTAGAGGACTTCAGGCGGGAGGTCTCTATTTCTCTGGGTGAAATGGTCAATGTGCGGCTTGAACAGATCGAGGGACGCCTGCCGCCAGCACCTGTAATACGACCACCGCTGGCCTCAGATAGAAAAGAGGCTCCGAACCAGGCAGCAAAAGAAAAACCGGCTAAACCTAGAAACAAGGCTGCCGCCTCCCAGCCGGAGCCCCATTGGACGGAAAGGCCTCAGACATCGGCGTCGGCTATGCAGGCTTCGAATGTGCCTGCTCCGAAGACGAAAAATCCACCAGCCCCTGCCAACAAGGCTGCAAGGAAGGAGGCGCGCCCCACAGAAAGGCCACCGGCGCCACCAGAGGACTCGTGGACGACAGTCGTGAAAAGGAAAAAAGGAAAGGGCAAGGGCCCTGCCCCTTCTCAATCCCAAAAGAGCCCAAAGCAGCATCAAGCCACAGCCCGAGCAACAGCCCCGGGACACAAAAAGTCGTCCCCAAAATTGATTGCTCCCAAAATGGCGGCGGTAGTTGTGGCTCTTAAACCTGATGCTCAGACCGATTACAGGTCTGTCATGGAGAGGGCTACCACGCTTAAACTGGCGGAAATTGGGGTGGACCATCTAAGAGTGCGCAAAACTGCCACCGGGTCCAGAATTATAGAGGTACCCGGAACGCAGAGTGACCAAGCAGCTGACAATCTGGCAGAACGGCTGCGCGGCCTGATAGGAGACGTGGCTGAAGTATACCGGCCAGTCAAAAAGGCCGAGATGAAGATATCCGGGTTTGACGAATCTGTCACCCCGGAATTGATTAAGAAGGAGATAGCCGCTAAGGGCAATTGTCCAGAAGAGCAAGTGGCAGTGGGAGTAATCCGAATGGCGGCCAACGGAACTGCGTCAGTCGTCATCAGATGTCCCTTGATGGCGGCTAAAATAGTGGTTACCTCGGGCCGACTACTTATTGGGTGGTCTGCAGCGCGAGTGGAGGCACTCGAACAGCTACCCCGCGCTGCTACCGTTGCATGGGGACGGACACACAGAAGGCCAATGTGTCCGGTGCCAGTCGACAGAGGAGACCTATGTCATCGGTGTAGTAAGCCCGGACATAAAAGGAAAAGACTGCACGGCATCGTCCCCTTGGTGCGCCGTCTGCCACCATGCCGGACTGAAAGCCGCACATGTAATGGGCAGTCTGGCATGTGCTCCCCACCCATCAGGGGAAAGAACCCAAATGCCCCCACGGCGGCCCCTTTGGCCACCCCCGACGGAACAAATTGAGACGGAGCAACAGGGCATGGAGCATTAATGCCAAACATGCTCCAAAATGCAGAGGTGCTTCAATGTAATATCAACCACTCCGTCCGTGCTCAAGATCTGATGATCCAATGTATGGCGGAGTGGGGATTGCTGTGGCGGTTATGGCTGAACCATACTTCATCCCCAACAGTCAAATTGGGTGGGGACAGAAATGGCTCGGTGGCGATTGTGACGCCTGCGATGGGAGAGGTCTGCCCTCCAGAATCTCTAGTGGCCCCGGTTATGCAGCGGTCAAAATGGGGGATACTGTTCTAATAGGGGTTTACTTCTCCCCCAACAAACCGCTGAGGGAGTTCGAGATATTTCTGGAGAGGATAGGGCATATGGTGGTGGCATCAGCTCCCTCTCCAATCATAGTCCTAGGAGACCTAATGCTAAATGTGTCGCCTGGGGTTCCCCCAGGACCGACCCTAGAGGTGAAGTTTTGTTGGACTGGGTAGCCGGGCTCGGACTAGAAATAGTAAACCGAGGCACAGCCAACACCTGCGTGCGCCGCCAGGGAGGTTCAATTGTGGATGTGACGTTCGCTTCCCCTGCGGCTGCAGCGAAAGTGGAAGATTGGCGTGTCTTGGTAGACACGGAGACCCTCTCAGATCACCTGTACATCAGGATGAGGGTCTCTCGAGCCCGGCAAACACAACAGCCTGGTCCAACAAGGAGACCAGGGAAAAATACACCTAGGTGGAGTCTGGCCTCCCTAGACCGAGAGGCGGCCCGAGAGGCGGCATTAATTGAGTCCAGGTGGGGGCGACAAATGCCCGAGGAAATAGATGCAGTAGCACTGCACTTCCGGGCATCCCTCACCAAGACATGCGATGCCTCAATGAGGAGAGCCGGGCCGCCTCGGACAAAAAAAGCTACATACTGGTGGGGCCCAGATGTTGCTGCCCCATGGCATACCAGCAATGCGGCCCGAAGGGCGTACACACGCGGCCGCAGAAGACATCACACACCTTAGGAGGAAGAAGAACTCCACAAGGCGCTAAATGAGGCAAAAAGGGCCCTGTGTCTCGCCATAGCGGAAGCCAAGGACGCGGCGCATAGGATCTTCCTGGCCACACTGGATAGGGATCCGTGGGGGAGGCCCTACAAACTGGTGCGGAACAAACTCTGACGGGCCCACCCTATGGATGAAATGGACCAAGACACCCTGAACAATATCCTCAGAGGATTATGCCCGCCGGCTCCTGACTTTAATCCCCCTGTCATGGCTGCTCCACAGAACGAGGAGCTGGTGGTCCCAGAGCAGGTTCCTCCGGTCACCGACGGTGAAATGGGCTGGGTGGCCCGACGTATGGCCGCAGGTAAAAAAGCCCCTGGCCCAGATGGAGTGCCCGGAACAATAATTCCGATTGCGATGGAACACCTTGGGGAGCGTCTCAAATCAATCTATGATCGATGCCCAAGAAGGACGATTCCCAAGGTGTTGGAAAGAGGGCAAAGTTTGCCTCCTCCGGAAGGAGACTAGACCGGCTGACTCCCCTTCCGGATGGAGGCCAATAGTGCTGCTGGATGAATCTGGGAAGATGCTAGAACGTATTGTGTCTTCCCGGATCATCCGGCACCTGGAGGATAAGGGGCCAAACCTGTCGGACCGCCAATACGGCTTTAGGCAGGGGCGGTCCACCATGGACGCTCTGGGGCACTCCAGGCATTCTCCGAAGACGCACAGAGGAGGAATGAGGGTGTCACAGGTGGTGTCACTAGACATCGAAAATGCATTTGGCTCCCTCCCATATGCGGTTATCCAGGAGGCCCTCAAATATCATGAGGTGCCAGCATACCCTCAGGAGGGTCATAGACAACTACCTCAGGGACAGGGTGGTGGGCCTGTGACACCCCACTGGAAGACTTGAGAGGAGGATGGCCTGCGGTGTTCCCCAGGGGTCTGTGCTCGGGCCCCTACTTTGGAACATCGGGTTCGACTGGGCCATCCGCGGAGAACTATTCCCCGGATGGCCATCATGTGTTACGCGGACGACACAATGGTGGCCATCAGGGACAGAGACCTGATAGCGGCGAGGAGGAGGGCTGAGGTAGCGGCCGAGCTCGTCATCGCGAGGATCCGTATGCTCGGTTAAAGGTTTCCTCACGAAAACCGAGGCGATTCTTTTCGGAGGGAGAGGATGGAGGTTACCTGCTGGAGCCTCCCTTCAAATCTCAGGCGAGGAGGTCCAAGTGAGGCCACACATTAAATACCTAGGTCTCATCTTGGACCGAAAGTGGAATTTCTGGGAGCACTTCCGCCAAATAGCTCCCCGGATTACCAAGACGGCCTCAGAGCTGGGCCGCCTGCTGCCCAATGTGGGAGGGCCCTCGCAGGCCTGCCGGAAGTTATATGCGGGGGTGACCCGGTCCATGGCCCTATATGGCGCCCCCATCTGGGCCGACAGACTCACCCCAGCAACAAGAGCTCTGTTACGTAGGCCCCAGAGAGTCATAGTCACAAGAGTGATAAGAGCCTACGTAACAGTAGCATGGGCGGCGGCATGCGCACTAGCGGGCACCCCACCATGGGAATACGATGCCGAGGTGCTCGCTGATGCGCACAAGAGGAGGGTCAGGAGCAGGGAAACGGGACAATACCCTGCTCCCGAAGAAGAAAGGGCGGCGCGAAGAATGGTGGAGAGGAGGATGCGGGACCGTTGGAAGAATGACCTGAGGTCCCTCTATGGCGTCCGCACTATAGGGGCGCTCCTCCCGTCTTTCGATCAATGGCTGGATAGGCCACACGGGAGGGTAGGGTATAGGCCACGCAGGTAATGACCGGACACGGATGCTTCGGTCATTACCTGCATAGAATAGGCAGAGAGCTCACTCCCAGTCTGCCACCAATGTGGCGAAGCGGACGACACGGCCCAGCACACCTTGAGGTATGCGCTCGCTGGGCCGTTGAACGTGATGGTCTGATGGTCGCCCCAGGAGTTGATCTCTCGCTGCACAACGTCGTGGAGACCATGTTGAGCAGCGAGAGATCCTGGGAGGCAGTGGTATCCTTCTGCAATACAATCATCACGCAGAAGGAAACCGAGGAGCGGGAGCGCGAAGAAGACCCGGAGGCGCTCCCGATCCGACGCAGACGTGTGGGGAGGAGGCGCAGGCGGTTTGCTGCAGTGAATCGTGCCCTCCCCCAGTAGGGCCGCGGGTAGGGGACCCGCAACGGATGGCCCTAGACGTCTGAGGGGAGAGTCAGTTATGCGTTTGCTGACTCCCCCCCCTCCTTGATGACGGAGTCCGGCTCTTAGACGACGGCCGGGGGTGCCGTGGTGAATGCAAGCCACCCCATTGCACCCCCCCCTTAACGGCAATGACGGAAACGCCGCAGGGTTTTTAGTGGGTATTCCCCTCCCATATGGAGGGGCGAGTCCCACATACCCCCTGTAAGACCCTCCCCAGGGCTGGGGGGATGCATAAATGCATTTTCCCTGCGTCAAAAGGTTAGGTTAGGTTAGGTTAGGTTAGTTAGGTTAGTTAGGTTAGGCTGGGTTAGGTTAGGTTAGGTTAGGTTAGGTTAGGTTAGGTTAGGGTTCCTCCGGAGGGTGCCCTCCACATTGACGAGGTGGGGGGCTTAGTACCCGCGGTTTGGTCTGCCGCGGCGAAGCTAAGAGGCACCTGGGGCCGGCCTGTTTGGGAGCGGGCTGGCCTGAGGAGGGCGCCCTCTGAGCGCACTTGAGGGGGGACCACAGAGGAAGAGGAGTGCCGGTATTGCGGTGCGCCGTTCTCCTATCCTCTGTGGCCGAGGTGGGGTCGCGGGGTGGGGCGTGTTGGTGGAATGGGACGCCACTCTCCCTACCCCCGCGATCTTGGCGGGCCGTTCCGCAGAAACGGTTGCGGTGGGGCTGCGGAGGGAGAGAAGTGTCGGCGGTATGGGACGTCGCTCTTCCCATCCTCTGCAGCTGTTTTGTGGTTTGGCGGCGGAGCCACAGACCTGATCCGCCGCTGGGTGCCGGTTTACTGGCACCCATGGCCTCCCGTGACGGGTTCGAGGGGACCCGTCACAACACACCACGGAGGCCGAGGAGGAAGCGCGCCCTCACCATCTGGCGCGCCTGACGTGGTGGGCCTTCGGGCTACCGCGCTGGAGCTGCGCGAGTGGCTGCCGCCGGCGGGGTTGTGGAAGAGGGCGAAAGCGGTATTTACGACCCCGCCACCAAGGCGGCGAGAGGCGGCAAATGGGGTTTTTAGTGGGTACACCGGGTCTCATCAGCCCTGGAGTCCCACATAACCACCTGGTCCCTCGCACCCAGGTGGTATGCGCAATGCATTTTCCCCAAACAAAAAGGTTAGGGTTAGGTTAGGTTAGGTTAGAGGGTTGGGCCAGGTTAGGTTAGGTTAGGTTAGGTTAGGCCAGGCCAGGTTAGGGCCAGGTTAGGGCCAGGCCAGGTTAGGCCAGGGCCAGGTTGGGTTAGGCCAGGCCAGGCCAGGCCAGGGTTGTGGCCAGGCCAGGCCAGGCCAGGCCAGGCCAGGCCAGGCCAGGCCAGGGTTGTCAGGGCCAGGCCAGGCCAGGCCAGGCCAGGCCAGGCCAGGCCAGGCCAGGCCAGGCCAGGCCAGGCCAGGCCAGGCCAGGTTGGGCCAGGTTGTGCCAGGCCAGGCCAGGCCAGGCCAGGTTAGGTTAGGTTAGGCCAGGTTAGGCCAGGCCAGGTTAGGTTAGGCCAGGTTAGGCTTTTTTTTTTTGCGACGAGGGAGGAGATACTCATAGTATACGGCCAGGCCCGTACCTGACCGCATGCCCGACTCAACTGGGAAGGAAACCCAGTCGCCTACGGACTAAAACCTCCCCGTTCCGTGTGTGGAGTGTAAAATGGTGTGATTTGGTGCAAGTTGTGTGTTTTGGGGTGTTTGTGATTTAGATTTATGGGGTAGCTGGCCCTCGCTATTGATACGGGCGACCAACTACTCCAAACAAAGTTAGGTGATCAACTGCCGCCCGACCGCCTGCCCCAACAGCATTGTTGTTGGGTGCAGGCGGCCGCCCGGCCGACGCCCCTGTGAGTGAATTCATAATAGTATTTATTATAAGAATAATAATAAGAGATTAGTAATAATACATAAGTGTTCATGTGGTGAGTACGTGAGACATAGAACCCGCAGAATAGACCGATATCACTCAGTCTACTCTGCAGGATAAAAGAAATTTACATTATTTTGTATTTTTAAAAGTTCAATACAGGTTACATTTCTTATTTTAAATATGACTACAGTTTACATCTTATACCAGGTTTACTATTATTACAATGTTAAGTTCAAACAAACAGAAAAGAGAAAGGTTAATTGTTGATACATGTCATTGAAATTTGTGTGTACATACTAAATTATTATGATATATGATATACAGTTAAGTGAAGTTAAGAGTTAAAAGTAGGGTAGTTAGCGCTAGACAAATATACATATACATATATCCATTACTGTCCATAATCAACTCGACTCCTGATCCTCCTCATCATGGACACCATCCTGGGGCAGAACATTGAAGTTGCGCTGTGTGCAGTATTTATTTTAATTTCTGAAGTGTTTTTAGAATTATGCGTATCACAGTTATAGCATTTGTTTTTAGTTTTATTTTGACGGTCTGGGCAAATCCTTGTATTCGTGATTTGGAGAGGCGCAATAGGAGCAAATGATGTTGTTCGTTGACTGGCAGTGTTTCCTAGTATGTCCGTATTGGAGGCACTTGTAACAGTGCAACACTGGGACATACCTCCACATGCACGCGCTGATGGTCTATATTGACTTTACTGCATTTAATAAGTGTTTTGAAGGTTTCTGGGGTGGTCATGAATACAGCATTGTAGAGTCGAGTGTTTTATTGCTTCTTTTGAAGTGGAATTTCATGTCGGAGACATTCTTGATGCTTTTAAGTGACTGGTTCTGATGTGATATTATTTGAGGAGTTCGTTCGCAGGTGTGTCTACCGACACCCCTTCAGTATGACCATAGGTTTGAGCGTTTTCGAGGCCTCCGCCGTGACTTCCATTGATGTTATTTGTCTTACTGAGGGCAATGTCGCGCTGCTCGATGTTACTAAATTCGACTCGTACCTTGCCCTTTGAGATGAATTTGGTGGTGGCAGGAGCAAAATCTGTGTCCTTAAAGGTGACTGATTTTCTCCAGGTGTTTAATGTGTCTGCTGCTCCGCAGTCAGCCTTCTTCGGTGCTATAATTATTGCAGGTTTGTATGTGTAGTTTATTGCCGGTTTAGGTTTTGCTGCCAGAGACGAATAACTAGGTTTGGATCCTGTTTGTAAATCGTGGTTTTGGTTTAGGTTAAGATCTTGTTTGAAGCTTTTAAGCTCCTTTCTAATGACAGATGTAAGCACGGCTTTGAGATTTTGGTTATTTGCGTCAGAGCTTTCTGCAGTTGCGGCGACAGCTATGCCAGTTACATTCGTGTTGTTGTTGTTTTGTTTTGGAGGTCTTTGTAGTGAGTTTAGTTCAGTACACAGGTTAAAAAATGCTCTTAGGTGAAATCTGCGGCAATAGCCCCTATGTTCTTGCCCGCAATGTTAATGTATCTCTTTGTTTTCCACTGTGACACTTTTGTGTTGCTTATTGGTTACAAGGTTCTCGTCGATCATGTCCACCTCTTCGCTTCCAGATGACTCAAATAGTCATCCAACTTGTCCTTTATTTGAGTGATCAAATCCGGTGGTGCGCTTTGAGGCGCCGGAGCTGTATCTTCGGCCCTCTCAGGCTCCTGGCGCTCGTCAGTTTGTCGGTGTCCAGTCATGGTATTTAGGTCGAGGTTGAAAATGTCATCCCCTATCAGTGGCGCATCATCGTCTGAGTCGGAGTACATATTTATTACTTAATTATGACTAAAACTTTAATACAAACTATATTTATATATATACACGAGTCCTATGAAATATATATCTACAAACACACACAACAAACAAATAAATCAATTATACAACTAGAGAATTAATTCTAACAAAACGTATTATATCTATTTTTAAAATTAATTTAAACTAAATATATGATAGAAATGTGCTTGAAAGTTTACTGAATCTATTAACGTATATTGTAAACTATTTATTTTCGTAAATTAATGTAATGGAAATTGTCGGCAAGATAGTTTTCCTCTTGGTTTAGTATGGGTCGGTAATCTAAACTTTCAAATCAATGTAAATTCAAAATTATATCTATTTAATGAATTATTTTAGGCTAGAGTGTACTTTTTAAGGCACTAGAACAGATTTCTAAAAGAAAAAATTTGAAAAATTTGAAAGGAAAAAAGTTGAAAAAATTTTGAAATTACGTAAATCGTACCGGAATTTGTAAAGTCGGAAATTGATTATCTCAGTAACCATCAGCCTTCCAGACTTGAAATTTTTATAGTGGTATTCAATTAAATGGACTATATTTATATGTGATTAGAATAATTGGAAATTTACGGAAATGTACTTATAATAAATCTTAAACGTAAAAATACAGGAAAAATTGTATGAAAACTCTATTTATTAGAAATGTATTTAGTATTTTGTATGGAAAATGTTATTTTAGGGATGTAGCTTATATTTATAATCAATTTCAGTCTAAGAAACCAGATGGAAACTGAGTAACTTAAGTAGGACAAAGCGATTTTAGAGCAATTAATATACAGAAACTTTAGGAGGTCATTACACAGAAACTAATTAAACAATCTATACACTTATAATGCTTAAATCTATTTTTTTACATGACACTTTCAATTGAGATCATAAAATGAGAAAAAAGTTGTAAGACAAAAAAGTGAATTTCAGAATGATATTTACGTAAATTTTCGTAACTTTAGGGAGTGGCGCAGCTAAAAATAGATTTACTCAAAAACTATCTATAAGAAAATTCTAAAATTATTTATGCTTATTCTACAATAGTCTATACATTAATTTAATATGAAAAAGTGTATATCATCACTGAAAATTACGAGAAATAAAATGTCAAAGTTAAGAGTTTTACAAATTTTAGTCTTTAATTTAGAAAACCTAGTTATTTCCAAAAACTATAGCACCAATTTTAGTTCTGTTTTCGGTTTTGAGTTATTTACAGTATTTAACATCCGATTCCAATGCCAAAGTCAGCCGCACTCGTCCGCAACTAGTTTTCCCGAAACACGTGGTTTTAGGTTATATGTTAATTACTCCGGAAATAAGAAAGGGAAAAATCTAAGATTTTCAGGGTTTTAAGAGAGCACTAAATTACGTTAGAAAATGGAAAATATTTTAGGGTTATAGATCTAATTAGCGAGTTTTAAGCGGAAACGTCACTTTTCACTGCAATGTCAACTTTGATTACTGTTTCTACTTCAGCCTAGTGAGTCCGGATAATTCTGATTGTAGATCTAGGTAGGGTATTTATTAGGGATCACTGTGGTATAAATTTATCAATGTCTGTACCTTGATTTTGTGGAATTTCCTGTGGGAGTTTATCCAGTAGCAATCCAAGTTGCACTCACTTTTTGGTCACTGCACTTCACCACACTAACTAATTGTTAAAATTTCTACACCAGTGATAATAGAGGGAGTCAGCGCGCACAGTTTGATATATAACACCAGACAATTTGAGTTAAACTGCAAGCGTGATTTTTTTCGAACGTGTGCAGAGCGATAAACGA